>OMKK01084893.1:0-12966 GCA_900302305.1 Polymixia japonica
AGTATCACTTCTATGACATCATCTGTCCAGGAGGTTTAAAACTCCATCAAAACTAAATGCACATTTGTTGGAGATATTTGTTGGGAAAAAGTTTGGCTATTGCCACATAAGTTTTTTCTCACTAAAAAAGTCAAAGAGACATCCTTTAAAATGTTTCACAGGTTTTATTCAACTAATCATTATTTGAAGAAACTCAAGAAAGACATTGATGTAAGTTGTACCTTTTGTGGGGAGCTCAGAGAAACGCTGGTACATTTATTTGGTCTTGTCCGCACACAAAACAACTGTGGAGTACATTGTCACAATTTATTGTTGTTCATATCTACCCTCACTTTACACTACTTTGGAAAAATATATTGTTTGGATTCACTGAATATGACAGGAATTTCTGCTCTCAGTTCTAGTTGATTCATTTCCTTATTCCTTATCCTTTTAACCAAATTTTATATTCACAGGTCCAAATTCTTAAGCAAAAAGCAAAACTTTTCAGAGCTGACTGCTTATATCAAGCAATACATTTCTTCAATATCCGAATGTACAAACACAAAATCTGTTAAAACGTATAACTACTGTAAGCTTTACAAGATGTTTATTTAACTATTTCTTCTTTTTTTTGTCTTTATTATGAACCTTTAGTCCCCCTGGCGTGTTTATGATTGTAGACACAAGTGGTATAAACAAGGTGTTGTGAACTTGTTGTTGTATACTTGTTCCAATAAAGTTATTTAAAAAACAAACAAAACAAAATAAACAAAAAAACCCATCTTAAACTCAACCACTAGAGGGACCAACGTGTTTTTTTTTTACTAAAATATGCGCATTTAGGTTAGCATTTTCTTTTCTTTTTTTACTGGAGCTGTGTTTTACTATCATGGCCAAATGCATTAATTATAACTAAAGAAAGAAGGTTTCTCCTTGCTCAGTCTATCGATGGTGACATTTCTCTATGCTGGATGCACATTGAAATTCACTTATCATTTTAAGATATTATGCAAAAACTGTCAAACATATTGCGTAGCTACACACAAAGTGCAGTGAAACATTGTGTTTTCCACTGAAAACCTACTGGAATCAGGGTTTCTGCTGAGAGACCATATGATCTTTAGGCTTAAACCAAAGTTTCTCCCGGCGTTTTGAATGACTGATCAACCTGCAAAAGGACAACAATCTTCAAGTTTGCGCTGCGATTTTACCTGCTGATGTAAGAGTTCGCATTTCCAAAAGGGTCGATGATTTTGCGATGATTAAATATGATTATGATTTGAAATAATGCAGGCAGAAGGTTTAATCACAGTCCCAAATGCTTCAATTATCTAAGTCATATTCTGCAGCTTGTTGCGTGTCATTTGTAGGTCAAGCCTGTATCTCAATGCTGCTCTATCTCATAAGGCTACGGCGATAGCCTATGTTTTATATATAGGGTATAGGCTATTTTGTTCAATTGCCCAAGTATATCAGAATATCCTTCGTGTGTTTACTTCTTTCTTTCTCGCCATATGATAAATACCCAATCTGATCATTCGAAACGGAAGCCTGTTTGACAGATTCATAGGAAAGTCTCATGCCAAAGAATATTATAGTTCTGATTTTGGTGCGCAAATTACGCACTGGATCAGACTGACCAGCAAGCAAGCCCAATAGATGACTTTGTTTTTCCAAGTGGAGCCCATAGACAGTGTTGCACCTATGGGATGAATAATAGGCTATTTTATAGGCTAGCCAACCTGTAGCCTTGACTTAAAAGAACAGGAGCGCGTTTTAAGAATGGGAAGAGCATGCCCCTTTAACCAAGGTGGGCTGAGCTTATTTGCAGTTCTCGCTCCTATGGCAACCCAATAGATCAGCATCATGAATATTCACAATACCAAAATGCACGGGACTATGGATCAGTGATGTCGGCGGACCTTGGATGCTACTGTATTTTGGAAGATCGCGTCGCGTTGTTTATTACTGTCAGCTGGCGAGAATCTGGTGAAAAGAGCATCCTTCATCGTGCGTGACCTCCTCGTCTTCATATCACCATCCGTCGGCACGTCTCTCACATGTCGCGCTAAGGTGACTTTCGGGCAGTTTTTTCCCACTTTTGCGCACAATGTCGGAACGGCACAAAGATGTACATCGGGGACGCAGTGACCAACCCGACCGCCCAGGCTGTGCGTGAGAACATATGCAAACTGCCAGGTAGCCTAAGTATGAGGAGGTGTATCTGCTATTTTCAGTAAAGCTACAGCAGTCCATGTCATGTGTATCAGGGTTTTCAGGGTTTCAGATTAGCTCCAGACTGATCGCTCTCACAAACAGATAGGGAGCGCTGGACTCGTGGTAATAATCGTTACAATAGCCTAACGATCTGGATTTGCTGTTTTTTCCCCCACTGTGTCTCAATGTCATAATGGACAGGTTGCACTCCTCCATGCGTAAAAGGCTCTACAGTTTGCCACAGCATATTGGACAGAAAGCATCGATAATGGGCGAAGGAGAAGACGGAGACAAGGACACCCGGAGGAAGAGCATCAGGATGAAGCCTTTACCGTCCCCGTCGCCGACCTCTGGAGGAAGCTGCAAAGGCATCGGAGAGACCAAAAGTGGGGAATCGGCAATCATGGAGACGGACATCGGGAAACCGACGAAGACCAGCTCGAACGGAGATTGCCGGAGATTTCGAGGCAGCCTCTCGTCCATCACAAGTCGGCATGTCCACGACTCGGACTCGGCGGAGGAGAGGCGGCTCATTACCGAGGGGGACATCACCCCCAGCGAGGAAAGTCCCCCCGGAGCCACCGGCGGCGGGCCGGATCCAGGCGCGCAAGGGGCCAGCGGCGGCGGTACCCAACACGGTTCCCCAGATCAGCAATCGGGGTTTATAAAGTTGGACGGCATCGATCAAATCCTGCCGGACGACGAGAGGTTATATCAGGCCGGATTCATACACAGACAGTTTGGAGCGATGCTTCAACCGGGGGTCAACAAGTTCTCCCTCAGGATGTTTGGGAGCGAAAAGGCGGTCGAACGGGAACAAGAGCGGGTTAAATCCGCTGGATTTTGGATAATTCACCCTTACAGTGATTTCAGGTAATTTACACATGAAGGTCCAAACAACAAGGAGCGTCTGGTAGGAAGCTTCACATCTTCCAGGCGCACAGGCCTACGTGTTTGTTTGTTTTTGGTTTTTTGGTTTGTTTGTGCTGCTTTAACTTTCTAACAAAAAGCATATTATTATTTTATTTGCCCCTACAACTCTTTCACCAATCAACACATTCCCTACCATTAAAAATGTAATTTTGCATAGCCAATAGCCTAATTGTAAAATTAATTAGCTTCACCAGTTTTAGAATAGGTCAATATTGCTCGCTAGGTCTTGTGGCAGTAACCTGGTATAGGAAGGAACAGGCCATAGATAATAGCACAAGCGTTGCCAAGTCTCTGGCTATCTCGGGCAAATGACCTAGAAATACATACATAATTGAAAGACTTTAGTGGTTTCTATCTTCTCTTTTTCATTTGAGAAAAATAATGCTCAGGGGACTTCACTTATTATTGATCAATACAAGTGATTAGGGCCTTACATGCATTAGCTTTAGAGGCTTGCATATTGATTTTCTGATTCTTTTCGGGTTTCATTCATGACATTTTGAATGGGGATAGGGTATGGACGTTTTATTTGAGCCCTATAACCATGATATACCCAGGTTACTAAATGTTCAACCAAATGATGTGTTATGTTATGAAGCTACATTAATAGTTTAAGTTATGAAGTGATTTTGAAATAATTATGATCACATTTTATGTTTGCACTCTGCAGTGCGGTGTCATCTCTCTCCACTCCAGTGACAAACTGCATCTGCAAAACAGAACAGTGCAAGTCCATTACCACTCTTCTTTTCCAACAGATTCTTCTCTGTACTTATTAATTAAGCGGTGCCCTTGACCGTGTCATTGTCCTTGTGTATCTAATTCGTGGCCTCAGAGGTAGCTCTGAACTGCTCAGCAAGATGGGGTGAAGCCCCGGTCCTTGCTTTTGTGAATGTTACAATGGCTACGGGTTGGTACTGTACAGTAGCAGAAATTATACTGAGTAACTGTAAAGTCTGCTTAAATGAGCACTGTATGAGCGTTTTATTTATTTTCAAAATGTGCAACTAACCCCAGCATGTCTGAAAGGTGACTTTGAGCTGCACGTCTTTCTTTTTGCTATTGGGTCTGAGATATCTTTGGTTGTTTTATGTGCTTATATTCTCAGATGATTTACATGGTAATAGGTGATTCAAGAAATTATATTGGATTGCAAAATTACCACCCTAAGTTTGTTAAACATTTCAGTAAGCCTATATCTAGCCATATGCTGATTATTTGTATTGTAACGCATTGCAATTCATACATTAATTTGAGTGTTTCATAATAATGATCACTGAAAACACAAATACAGTTGATAGATTATTTCAAGGAACAGAGGGATTTACCCCATGCAAACATAAGCAGTCAAATTAAATCTGAAATTGTTTTTTGTTTTTTTTAGTTTGCTGCTGGTTCATTATTCTGATTCGTTGTCTAGTTCATACAATGAATTTGAGAACAATTAGACCTATTATGAGAGGATAGTGAACCTTACCCTTGTACCTGAGAGCATTTTCCTCTATCTTAGTAATTCAGGTAAAACCCATTGTGTTACACTCTGTTTTAGCCACGACATTCATCTCAATGAAATGTATTTTATTATGTCCTTTAAACCACGTGGAGACGTTTGCGTTGTGCTGTGAAATAAGATCGAGCAGGACTCTCATTGTTGGACAGATTTCTCCCTGTCCTTGACGTTGAATGTTGTCTAGCCTGTATGGCTTTTGATTGGCTGCGATGCAGTGCAACGACATTATATAGAAGCTATTACCTGACGCACAAGTATGTCTACGTTTTACTATAGATTCTAGAACAAGGTGTCTGGCTTCGAGAGACAAATGACTCCAGTACAGCGTTGGCAGCCGAAAGGGCCTACGGGCGGGAGTAGAGAGGGCTCAGTAAGAATCCTCCCTGAATAGAAAACAGACACATCTATTTGCTTGTTTATCCAGTGGTCATGGGGAGCGACAAAGACATTGTGGCGCTTTAAATCGTAGCATGTTGCAAGTATTATGTATGATTTTTTTTTTGTATTGCAGAACTATGTCGATTCGTTTGAGATTTCGCAAAAAGTAATTAGATATGTTTGAGAGAGCGAGAGTGTGTGTGCGTGTGTCTGTGAGTGAGCGTGTCTCTTGTGTGTCTGTGTGCCTGTGTATGCTTTTATGCACGATGACAAAGTGTGCGTGCCCGTGTGTGTGTGTGTGTGTGTGTGTGTCTGTGCGTGTGTGTGTGTCTGTGCATGCGTGTGTGTGTGTGTTTGAGAGAGAGCGAGAGATAAACAGTGAGAGAGAGAGAGAGAGAGAGTGCAAGAGATAGAGATGTTCGTGTGAGGGAACAAGGATATCTGATATGAAAGATAGGTTTTACCAAATGGATAAATGGAAAATGCTTTCTGGTAACATGACATGTTATGTTTATTATGAATACTGACATATCCCTTTGCACAATGGGCTAAATTAACATACATTGACCTTCCTTTTATTCTGCTACAGCTGAACCACAGGTGATTCAAGCTGTTATCTTTAACTCCTCTCTCCAACCACAATTGCCACCATCTCAGAGTCCAATGTCACAGAATATCAGAAGATAACTGCACCCTCTCTATCTCAAAGTCACTTTCTTTGTCTTCTACGTTCAGAATAATGAAGCACTCCTCCTCTGCTCCCCATGTGGAGGGTGAGACATGCATTGATCAGACGCGTTATGCCTGAACTCTGACCCGATCGCGACGGTATAGGCTAATAACAGCAGACGGCACTGTGCACTTCAGCGTGCAATCATGTGAAAAAAATATCACGTTAGACAGCAATTTCAACACTCTGCACTCAAGCCATACTAAAGCCCAAAGGCTTGTCGAGTGTGGATTCTGTGATTGGTTAATTAAGCATTGTGAGTAGTTTAATTACTGTATTAATTTCAGATTAGTATTTTCCCGATGTCCACTCAGTCAAAACCCAGAAAACAAAACGTCCTGGCATTTCCGATATACAGTGTTGTAGAAGAATTTGCCTACTGAACCAATTTAGTAAGATCAGCCTACTGAGCCAGTAAAACACACATGGTGACCTTTTCTGTTTGCTCCTCCCTACAGTATTACTCCATCTGACTCCTCCTTCATTCTCACTCAACCTGTTAAATGCCACACGGAGGTCGGTCTGGTTAGAGATGCTGAACTGAAACCAGAAGGTCACAGGTTCTGTCCCTGCAGCAGTCATTCCTTCCAACGTGTCCTTCGTCAAGAGACCGAACACCTACGTGCGCCAGGTGTCCGGTGACTGACTGCACTCTGACCCCTCAAATATCTTACGCGTGTCTCAGAAGGATATTCGAAACAACCGTCCCATTATGTGTAAGATGGTAGATAGAGTGCCGTCAAATTACTAAAAATAAATTCAGGTTAACCTCCGCGTTGTTCTGGGTGTGAGAGAGGAGATTACTGTATATTAACCTAATTATCATTTTCAAGTTTTGTTGATGTGAGAGCAGCTCGTTTGTTGTAAAACCACTTAGCTCCGTGATTGTGTAATGATGTAACGCTACTGTTAAAACCACTCTAAATCACAGCTGAGTGGCACTCATTCAAAACAGTACAATTTGAGCCATACATTACACTGTATGAAAGTATTTTCATACAGTACTTTGTGTAATATGTTCACCAAATAGAGGGAATTACAAACACACACACATCACACACACATTCAAGCTTAGTTGCCCCATTATTTTACCAACAGACTTAAGAGGCCATCAGCCACGATGTTGTTCTATAAATATAACAGCAATTTTAAAGAATCTTTAAAAAAATCCCCGTTGATAAAGTGAGATTTGCGAGAATAAGCTTCACGTCATTGAGTTGACACGGTTATATGCTGTCGTGTGAGCGCGGCCCGTATTGTGATAGGAACTAAAAAGGAAAATCATCATGGCAGCGGGAGAGGGTTCCTTCGGAATCACAAACAGGACGTGATGAGTTGCAGTACGCAGGGAAATGAGGGGGACCTTCAAACTGGCTTTGGGGGAGAGCCTGCATCAAAGCTTTGGCATTATAAGCACAAATTAGAGTGTCGCGAGGAGTCACACAGTCATCGGGAATCCAGCAATATATCTCCTCTTGTCAAGTATTGTGTAACACTAAGACGTAGGGGAGGAGCAATATCTTCCAAGGGAAAAGACGGATTAAAAATGGCATCATAATCCAATCTACAGCCTCATTTCCAGATCCAAAGCTGAACAGCCTCCTTAGTTTCTGAACATGCATCTTCCAGCGGGGAGGTGCGGTCAGCTCGCCGGCCAGCCAGCCAGAGGATGACTACCTATTCATCCAGTTTTTGTCCCAAATTTTAATATTCACCAGTTGAGAATAGGCGACACCTATTCTCACAAAAATAACAGATTTTTTCAAAGGATCGTAGGAAATTCACGTCCGCGACTGACAGGACGATCACCCTTTCACAGGCCGGGTCCTTTATTCTAGAGATATTGAATAATAACATCCAGGGTAATGAATTGTTATATATTTAAATTGACTCCAGACGCACGACGCGGCGCCATATTAGCATGCAGCGCCCCGATCGTCAAGTGCCTTTTAATTATCTTGTGATTTGGTGCCCAAAGGACACATCTGTTGGGAAAGTCTCCCGCATTTTCCCCGGAGAGGTAGAAAGAAAAGACGTCTCGCATTAAAGTTTCTTTTTTTTGTGTGTGAAGACTCTATTAAGCTTCCTCCTTTCCGTCAGAGACGCGCCGCCAACACTATCAGAGGGAGAGGTCGACCGTCCTGCGGTTTCTGTCAATCAGTCCGGTCCCTCTGCAACAGTCAGGCCCGGTCCCCACGCCCCCCTCCTGCAAACTCCACTTTTTTTTCACCGGTCTTTTATTCATCCTGTATAACCAGGGCCGTCTCCCAGAAGGCACTTACCTTGGCAGGGGGAAAAAAATGAGTCTTGTGAAAAGACATTTGGTTTATTTCTCTCTCTCTCTCTCTCTCTCTCTCTCTGTTACCTTTGCAGAGGAATACATTTTACGAAAAGTAGAGCAGATTTTGTCAAAAGAGTGCACATTAAGGTTGTGATATATGCATCATAGCTTTAGTATATATACTGTATATATATATATATATATGTGTGTGTGGATTTATACATATGCTGTAGTTATTCTGTTGCTTAAGTGCATGTTAAATTATATAGTAGCCCAAAATTAAAATGCTTTTTTATCCTGTCATGATATAAGCCAGCATATTTGTCTGTCTCCACTGTCAAAAGGTAAAATGACGTTCTGTGATGCTAACAACCCTGAAGAGAGAATGGTAGCAATGCTATCCAGTACACTGTACGTACCCAAATGGCCCATAGTTATACTAAACACCCTCTTGTGCAAATTAGGTTTATATCAGCTTCATCAAGCTTTAGAGACATGAATCATCCAGTCTGTAAACAATTCAATTTTCTCAGACAGGAAACTGCTAGAGGCTACAGTTAAACTTGTTCTTTGCATAAGATGTACCTGCTCAACTTGTGTTGGTGTGTGTGTGTGTGTGTGTGTGAGTGTGCTTGTTTGTGTGTCTATGTGTTTTGTCTGTGTGTGCATTTGTGTGTGTGTCTGTGTGTGTGTGTGTGTGTGTGTATTTGTTTTTTTGTTTGCGTTTGTGTGTACATTTGTGTGTGCGTTGTGTTTGTGGGGGTGAAGGATCAGATTAAATAACAGTGTTCTCTATTTCAGTACGGTTGATTACAGTTGATTTGAGGGTACGTTTTGCTATTGATTTGTTTGGGTCTTGCGGGACCTCTCTCTTGTCATTGGTGGATTTATTGAAACATGAGATGGGAAAACACAGAGAGGCTTGGAGTGATGGTGGTTCCCCCTTCGCTGGGAGGTGGCAAGACTCATAGTTTGATTGATGTTAATACACAGATCAAGATGAGATGCTGGGCTGGGCAAAATATAGTAGAACAGAGTCAAGCCTTCACACTTGGAGCTCTAGTCATTCACTTATCGACAGCATTTAATTTCTGACAATGTCTGTCTCCCTAATGAAGACCCCCCTCTGATTGAAATGTTTTCTATAAAAGGAATTGATTTACTAGCGTTTTGACATTGTTTTTATTCAAGCCAGAGAGCGTCAGCCTCAGCCCTCATGCAGCATATCTTCACTTTATTCTACACTGCTAATCTGCACACGATGGCAGGGAAAATGGGAGGTATGACAGTCAATGGGATCCATGACACTCTATCCCTTTTGGTCTCCATTAAATAAGTCCTTTAATTTAGCAAAGGTAAAACAGGGATTACAGGCGCTCCTGGCTTGCACCGAAAGTGGGGTAATCAAAATAGGCTGCCGTGCTCATCCACCAACATTGGGAGCCAGGAGATTATTACAGCACAATTTATTTAATGGAGGGAGCCCAGGGAGGACAAGGGTGGCCAGTGGGGGAAGGTTGCCCATCATCGTGACGGAGTGATTGAAACGTACCGCGTGACCTCGGCACACTTGTGCGGGAGTGTGAAACCCGGGACACGTGATCACACCCCCCAGAGAACGGACACTTTTTTTATTCTCCCTCCTCCTGATATGTCATTTAATTCAGCTCTACATATTAGGTTGAGAGCAGAGTTTAACCTTGGCAAAGTGATGGTAATCTCAGGGTGAGATTATATTGATTGATTGGACATCATATACATTTGGAAAATGGAAAAAGCCGGAGCCATTTCCTGGTAAGTGCTGCCCAGCTGGTATTTTTCATGTATTTTCGTCACCTGACAAATGCAGCGTTGTGTGTCCTTCCCGCTCTGCCGTCCTCTACACCATAACATCAATTTATAATCTCTCCAGGTGGGTACACAACCCCAGCCGGCCTAGATCCATTCGCAAGTTTTTCTCTTTTAACACTTTTCGATATCAAATGTATTTTTCGTGCCGCCAGACATCTGTGATTATTGTCCTGCCGACCAGTGGTAAATATGTCAGTTTCACTTATCTCAGCGTCTCAGGGAGGGTGATCATTTTTTTTTTTTTTTGTTTGTTTGTTTGTTTTTTTTTCTCTGTTGGTCACCACGCAGTCATGTTTGAAGTCCATGGCCAGTATGCTGTGTACTGTGTATGTGACATTAACGTGACCTAGAGCATCTTCTGTGGGCCTTTCTGTATTCTGGTAGACACATTCTGCCTCTGGCCATGCTAGGCACAGCTGTGGGAAACGCTGTTTAATTTACCGCCACACCCCGCGCTGGAAAACGAAATACACCGAGAGTATTAGGAAGGCCTGCTCTTTCCGTGGAAACAGACCGATCAGTTGAAGCCAGGCGAATGGTATGATCCCTCATTGATTTCACCTGTTAAATCCACTTAAGTCATAAAAGGGGATGTAGCTTTCATCTACATAAGGATTTCTGAGCATGAAACAAGTTACGAATTGTGCAAACGGGGATACAGCGTAGTATTAGGAAGGTGATCCTAATATTGTATAATCTTAGTGTAGCCGAACACTTTGACAGCAGTAGCATATTAAGCATTATTCTGTCTTTTCTACCTTGTGGTACTGAGGAAAAACCTCTCCCCATCTGAATGTGTGAACTTGTAGATCTCAGGTTTTGCTTTAGTTTTCATTTTAATCTGCCATTGAAAATGTAATCAGTGCCGTTTGAGGTAGCAATTACTGTCATCACAGGTTCCACAGGTGTGATCCAGCAGAAAAACCCAAGAAGACTTTCTTTGCTGTGATTATGAGTACTTCGGTGGGTCTGTATTACATCCCTCTTATACCCAGAAAACACAATAAAAAACGCTGTCTTCGGTATTATGACTTTTATGCCATGTTGACCAACACAGGTTTGCCAACGTTGAACATCTTTCCTTGATGAGACACTTACCTAAGACTATCTTAAATATGCCCTACATCATTTTCGTTTAATGTTAGCCTATAGTTGTTAAAATAGCACTATTCAGCAGAGGTGGGTCCCCGTCTCGTTGCAGTCAGTGCAATGTCAGCACGTGTGCGTGTTGACTCAACAGACTGACCTGGGCCCGCCCTGCAACCCCAATGCACATTCAGGTGAAGGCTGTCAATCAAGTCACAGTCACACACAAGACAACAGCTCTGGGTAGCCATTTTACTTAAATCTTTGTGCTGGTAAAATAGAGACGTCATTGCAGAATAAGGTAAACTGGGATTATAGAATGTGTAGTTTCGACCAAGCAATCTGATTGGTCAACTAGACATTCCAACTGTGCTCAAATCAGCATAACAGCACACTGCCTCATCACTATAAATATTACTCCGCCATTGATACAAACTATTCATATTTCCACCATAATAGAGTAATGCTATCAAACCATTAGTAGCTATATCGGGTTGACAGCTGGCATAAGTGCTTGAAGAAATGTGTTGTCAGGATGCCTTTAAAATTGCCAAATTACCCATCAAGACTCATGAAAACAGTGGAACATTGTTTAGCCTTGATGTTATAAGAAGCCATGTTTCCACTCTGGCATCAAGTGACGCAGTGCCACTATCTTAAAAAATCATGTGAAATTCACAGATGTTAATCTGTCCATGGAAAATTATTTATTTTCTGTCTTCTTAGTTACAACAAGATTGAGATAGCAAAGCATTTTTGTGTTTATCTGTGTGGTATTTATTCAGTTTGGGAAATCCCACAAACTCACCTTGCTAAGGTTTGTCCTATTTGTTGGAGTAATAAAGTAGATCAGTTGTCATTGCATATGATGTGACTGATTGCGTTCCAGGTATTAGTCAGACCCATATGTGTTTCCGGGGAAACAGAGATAGCGCTAGCACCTTGTTCCTGTCCGCATCACTGTTGTGGCAATAATAATAGTAAAGTACCCTCTTGTGCAATATTGCTTAATTCAGCTCATGCTGTAGATTATATACAGTATGTAAGAACTATACAGTACTTTGACCATCTGGGACCAAAATGAGAGATACTGATATTCGCCAAGATAATGTTCGCCAAGTCCAAAGTTGATATGTTAAAATCAAATAAAAAGTCAAATTTCCACACTGTATAGTAAGATATAGTATAATGGTGATGGTCTGAAAGCTTCCCCTCTCTCTCTGTTTTGATTGTATCTCAGCGGCTCTGGTTCCCTCTACTTTCTGGTCTTTGTTTTGCTTTGACGGCCCGTCAAACAGATCCTCTCTCAGCCTGTCCATCAACGCATAAGAGATTGGAAAACGACTTTCCAGCCAGCCGAGAAGCGACCAGGTGTAGGCCTTGTAGGAGGAGGAGACAAGCTGTGCGTCCTGTTTTGGTTTGTTGGTGTATTTCACCTTCAGCAGGACCTTCATCAGTGCATAGTAATCATGCACTGAAGTCCAAACCTAACCAGCAGGTCCGCCTACCGCTCTGTTTTATCTACATTATACTAGAGAAGAGAACTTCACTGTGGTAGCTGTTAGTAGTCCTTCTCATGCATCAATCCTGCATAAGTACTGCAGATAATTGATTGTTGGTGGTTGTATAGTAGAACCAAAATAGTTTAGCTACTGTAATACAAAATTATATTCTATTGTAGTTACCAGACATTCCCTTAGAACACCCCAAGCCAGAAAAGAGGACAAAACATGCTTTCCAAATAATTCCTCTTGGGAATTGCAGCAGAAGTCGGCATGCATAAAAAGGCGGGACTTCTCTGCAGCGTATCTATGTCAATCCAACGAATGACCAATCAAACAGAATATTCATAATTCAGCTTTGGATCATTATCAATTCAATTATGTTACTCTCAAGCCATGTCTGCAAAAACCTTACGAGAGGAACGACATTGCTTTAGAAGACTCCATTCATCACGCGTGAATGTGTGGACCGCATCGCACAGAACCCTGGGTAACA
>OMKK01084924.1:0-22240 GCA_900302305.1 Polymixia japonica
GTCGCAGTGGGGTGCAAGTCTTCCATGACCTGACGTACGCACAGGCATGTACATAAGGACACTCGTACGCACACACGCACACAAACGCGTATGCGTGCGCGTACACGCACGTGCACAGGCGCACATGTGCACAGACAGACATGTGCGCGCGTGCACACACACACACGCGCACACACACACAATTCATCCTCACTCCTATCACCCCTGGGTACAGGCTTATTCTCTCTTCTTCTGTCGTCTTCATCACGCTAAGTACGTTCTGTTCTGTACAAAAGCAACCTCCTTCCCTGGAATCGGAGTCTGTGTCTTTCCTCCTCGCTCTCTCTCTCTCCTTATTTATTTAAATTTTTTTTCCCCCACTTCTCCCCATTTTACTTTTTTTGAGAGTTGAGCAGTTTGTCGGCCTCGGGGTACGTGGGGTACTTCACGGTCTCGATCTTCTCTTTGACCTTGTAGGAGGGGTAGAGTCCGGTGCGGCCCAGTTTGCGGTTGATGCCCTTGGAGTAGCCGTCCCAGTGGTTGCCGGCGACGCCGATCACGTCGCCGGGCTCCAGGGGAATGTCCTCGCTGTTGCGCGGCTGGTGGGGGTAGATGGCGATCTGGTTGTGGGCGTTTTGACCCCCGAAGTAGTAGATGTCGTCCAGGGAGTAGAAGAAGGAGGAGGCGTCCGGGTGGAGCGTCTGCATGATCTCGTAGGCCACGCGGCACACCTGGGTCACAAACCACAAACCAGTCAGTAGAGCTTCGTCCCCGCGTGCCACTGTTGTTTTAGTGCAAGCAATGCCGAGGTCTTTAAAAAGGTACCTCGCACCCGGTACAGGGACAAGAGGACCTTGCGTGTCCTATAAGAACACAGGAAGTGACTCATCCCCTAGTTCCATACCTTAACAAGCACAGAACGGGAGCTATGTGGGCCAGCACATTATTTTTAGGGTTGGTGGGAAGAGCCCATCCGCTCTGCTGTTCTAACCCGCTATAAAAATACCACTTTCAGGACTGAAGGGATCTGAAGTCGCATCCCATAGACTCCAATTGTTTTCATCATTGTAGCTGTCATGCTTTAAGGCATATGCGATTGAAAACAATACTGGCAATTTTGTTGTTGGCAATCATGCGATTTTAATTATGGAAGTGGCTTCCTTTTGCCCTTGTAGCAATTTGGATACTTGAATTGATACTTAGTTTTCCTACCCAACCTTGATATCACGACGTTGCCCTACTAAATTAAATATAAGCTGCAGGTAGAAGAAAGCCATGCGCATGAAATATACATTTTTATTCTGTTCTAAACACACGGGCTTTTATATATTATACATGATAGCACTTATGTTCATATAGAGATGGCAGCAGCAACAATGCACACAGGCTACATATCAAGTTCATGTGTCATAGTGAATGTTGGTGAAACATGAATGCAGGTAAGACAGTGGAAGGTAAACGAACGTGAATGGCGTCTGGACTCACCTGCGAGGAGAAGGTGCAGACCAGGAAGTCGGTCTGTGACAGGAAGTGGATGTCCAGTATTACTCCTCTCAGCGAGTTCTCGGTGTAGCGGTTGTGCAGGCCCGCCGACCACGAGATGGAGTTATCGCTGATGAACTCATAGTCTGGATACCTGCGAGGGACAAAACGGCGGAGAAGAGAGAAGGGTAAAGAGACATATCCACACACATACATACACACACACACACACACACGCGCACTCGGATCCACTGACTTGGTCTTGGCCTCCTGCAGCAGGGAGGGGTCGTCGGTTGCCAGGTAGACCCTCTTCTTGTCCACGTGGACGCGTCTGGCCAGGTTCTGGAACTGCTCCTCCACGTGCACCATGTACTCCTCTATGGGGTGGAACGCTGCCTCCGTCCCCACCTTATCTGTCCTCCTCACGTGGACACTAGAGACGGAGAGACAGACAACACACACAGTGAGGTAGAGGTATCTCTGAGATGGAGGGAGGTGATTGGCCGCAGAGAGAGAGAGAGAGAGGGGGAGAGAGAGGGGGAGAGAGAGTGGGAGATAAGGACGGAGGAAGAAAGGGGCGAGGGATACAGGCACAGAGGGAGAGAGAGAGAGAGAGTGGGGTACTGGCCACGTCCACACTGCAGCTAAATAGGGTTGTCACTCCTCATTTGAGTGCTTAATCCTGTCAAGTTCACACATGGCTCGCTTAGGAAGGAGAGTGACAACTGCGTTCTACATCCACACTCACTATCCAGGGCAGTGACTTCCAAGTTCAGTGTGACTTCGGTGAGCCGGAGTATGTGTGTACCAGCTCTACGCTGGACAACGGGCTGTCAGCTACGTAGCGATGAATAACGCAAGGCTGTCAGCTAAGTTGGAAAGAGGGCGTCTATGGACAGACAAACAACACTGTTATATGTAATATAATAAATATTTGGACAGAGGAGGACGTTCAAGACAAACCGAAGAGTTGCAAAAGAATGATATTTAAGAATGACACAAGAACACGACGCTTCTCTCCGTGTCGATAAATAATCAAGCGCTTTGAGCTACAATCCTTGTATGAAAGGCGCTATATAAATAAAGTTTATTATTATTTATTATTATTAATAATTACGTTACAAAACCGGTGTTATATGGTGTCAACGGGTGTTATCAGTGTGACTAAATAAGCTGTTGAAACCGGATGGCGGCGGCCATTTTGACCGCAAACGGAAGGGTTTGCTGCGCGTTTCTACGGTTACTGTTCGCGACCCTCGCGCGCGCCGGGAAAGGGGAGTGGCTCTCTTTGCCCCGCACACACTCTCTGCTACAGCGCGCACCGTACAAAGGACACAAAGAGAGAGAGAGAGAGAGAGAGAGAGAGAGCGAGGGGGAGAGAGAGAGGGAGAGATGCCTTCTTCTCTAAAAGTGGCTCTCATATGACCCAGGATCATAGCTTGAGACACACACACACACACACACACACACACACAGAGACAACACACACACAGAGAGAGAGAGAGAGAGAGAGAGCTGGGAAAAGAAACAGAGACGTAACAGATTGTATAGTCGCGTTCATCACGATGGATATGAGGCCGATTAACATTATCGAAGGTGAGGGTTTTAAGAAGCTCAGGATACACTATACATAATATACAACGTATATTATATTATTATATATCAAGCATAGTGAATTGCAGGATGTAGTTTTGAATTAGATTAAAAACTGTGGCTGCAGTAAATTGACCTCCCAGCAAATGGAGGCATACATGACAATTAAGGCTCCCCTCATAACTGCAGACTGGGAACTTATCTTAACACTGTTTTGAAGATGATGATTTTTAATATATTATTGTGAAAATGAAGCTTCGCGGAAAAAAACTTCAGACAAAGCTTTAAGGTGTAAAAAACTGCATTATCCTACTCAGAACATTAACTTAAATAGTTTAATGCACACTGTTGACCTCTAAAAGCATGTTTTTTTTTTTTACTTTTTGGGTACTTCACGCAAACTCTTTTTCACTAATGTTTGGACCTGAGCCAGTCATATTCCACAGTTCAGTGTCCAGCACAACAGAGGAGAACTCTGACACAGTTGAAAGCCTTCCCAGCCCTCCGGAAATGTCCAAATAAATGTCCGTGAATGAAGCACTGCCTAGCAACCCCAGGACCCCAGCCTTTCTCCGTGGGAAGAGAGGACAAATTTGAATGGGATCTCTGCTATGCCAGGAAGCAGAGCTATACCATTTCAACATGGTACAGATACACTAACCAGAGTTGCCACTGAGCCTTACCGTCTTTCCAAACCACCTAAAAAGAAAACAAACCAATTTTCGTTTACACGACGCGTTCCTACAGCACCTAATCGTTTTCCAGGATGGGCTTTAGTCTTTGCTCTAAATGTAGGGATGCTCTTAATCTCGCTTGACAAAATCTTTATTACAATGACACTTATGTCATCACTGTGTGCTTTTGGCTGCTTGAGAAGAGGAGCTAGCTTCCACTGACAATCAAACTGCTTTGAGAAGCACAGGTGAGGAGGGGAGCCACTCCTAGTGACCAGGTAAACACAGGAAAAAATGGCTTAAGACATTAACTGTGAGGTAATACTGCAGGGAAACACCATCTTCCATCACCTCCATTTTGAGGTATTTCTGTGTTGAGCTGCTTGACAAGACTGAAAACCCACCGGTCTCATAACAGAAAGGAAAAGAACAGGACCACCTCTTCTGTTACAAGGTAGACTATCACTCATCAGAGCAGAGAGCTCGGGAGACGGAGGGGGCTCATGTTGCCAGTACAGAGATTGATTAGGGTGTTCCTAGAAAGACTTGACTCCCAATGCACCGGTCAGGTTTCAAGCTAAGCTAAGGCCAGAGGAAACGCAGCTAACCTAAGGCGGAGAAGTCGCAATCGAGAAGAGAGACAGGATTTTAAAGAGAGAGGGAGAGCTGCAAAGAGAAAAGGTGTAATTACTGTAAGCAATGATTTCCAGTGCTGTGGCAGTTCAGCAGCGTGGTCGAGGCGTGGGAGGGGACCGGTGTCGGGAACGGTGTGCAGAGCAAGCGGTTCTACTACGCTACAGTACAGAGTGTGTGCGTTTAGTCAGAGGTACCGGACTCTTATGAACTGGCCTTATGCCCGGCTGAGGTCTTTGCAGCCTGCCGGCTTCACTGGGGAAATCTGTTTGGTTTGATACATCGTAGATCTGAAATATTCTCAAAAAATCGGACAGACAATAACAGGACACTGTGGTACCTGGTCTCAGTTGACAACAGAGAGCGAACTTGTTTTCCAGGGAGAGACAGGCTTAATGAACCAAGGTACATTATCTGCAGTTTGCAGATAAAGACATCCAAGTATTGACTCAAAGCTCTCAGACCGGAGCTGCCAGCCATCCTTTTTGCCGGTACATTCTGCACTGTCACTGCCCAAAAAGGATATGCATCTTACAGGGGTTACGTAAATGCATGAGTTCAATAATGCATAGCGGAATTATTATAACTGAAACCAGTCCCCCCTAAAGCCACTAAACTTGACCATATGTGGTCCATCACTTCCTAGTAATCCATCAGCAATGATATGCTTTTCATTTAAATTTTATTTATTGGGGGAAAAATGTTTAAAAGCAGGATGTTTTGAGGATGTTTTGAACATAGAGCCATCGCTGCATAGTCCATAAAACTCTTTCCTGTTCGAATGTCAGTAGGTTCAAAGCTTGAAAATCAGCTTTTCATCCACTGCCTGCTGTGAGGAGGGAAGTCATCACAGGAGTTTTCTGCTTTATGCTTTGCTGGCCCTACTACAGTGGTCACACACACACGCACACACGCACACACACACACACACACACACACATCAAAAGAAGGACAGGAGAATAAGGGGACTCAGGAATGCTAAGCAGCTGACCAACAGGGTTCAACAGGCATGTAACCCTAACTCCTTAAACTCAATGTCCATTAGCTGCACACTTTGGGACTCTGAGCTTTGGGTCGACCCTGTCAGTTCATTGCAAAGGAAGAACAGCCCATGAAAGAAGAACAGCCTATAAGGTCTGACACAAGTGCACAAAATTCACAGATTTGGGGCAAGAATCTGGGCAAGATGTGAACAAAGCAGCAGAATTTAGAAAAAACTAATTAGGCCAATCTCAGAGGCCAGAGACTGAACGCAGATGAGAGTCCGGACTGGAGACACGAGTGATCCCGGAGAATCAACTAAAACCATCCAAACGTTAACGCAGTTATTTTTTAATCAACCGCCGCTTCTCTGACAGCAACTCTGAAATATTCCAGTTATTTGAACAGACAGCTGTTGCTTATCAGTGCAAACAAAGAGCTCTGTTAAGGCGGTTTGTCTGCAGAGTGACTCAGCATGGGCCTCCCTTGGCTGAAAGATGAGGCTAGGGTCAATTCTGTCTTCCATTTAGCTAAGTGGTTTTTCTTATGAAAATCACAACTGTTTTCTTGACAAAAGGTTCCAGCGTCCAGTGAGGTAACGGGTGTCCAGTGTCCAGTGACGTAACAGAGAAAGAATAAACTGGCATCAATACGTTATATGTTCAATTAAGGCTATATTTTGAATTTTAAAAACGTAAATGGATCCCAGCCTTGAACACGCTGTAGAAGAAAAGCTACAAAGATGACTGACTCCTATTGGGTCAGTGTTTCTGGCCTGGTCTAGTGTTTCTCCTTTAATATTGGAACAACTGTTTTTCATACTGAGCGAGTACAAAGAATTGAATGCATCATACACATATATCCAATGATATGAATTGATTGGCTTTCAGTCAAAAATGCCTAGCAAGGGTTTAATATATATTAATATTTATGTCTAAAAATTCCTTCAAAACATCTTCTTGCCAACAGATATCATCTGTCAGTTGAGTTACGGAGTTTTTGTTTCCATGCTATAGACAGTCTGACATTTTCCCCCATAGGCCCTGGTAAGCCCCGCGTGGGCCTGCTATGGAGAAGTGGCTAATGACTCTGGAAAGAGATAAGTGGAGACCCCTGGCAGGGTGCCATCAGCAGAGAGTGGCCACATGGCAGGCCTAACAATCCTGGGCCTCGCCTGAAGGCCACATCCCTAGCCATGGTAGAGAGCAACAGGGCGAGCCACTGGAGGGACGCCGTAGAGAGAGTGTTTAATTATTTGGTAATGCAGAAAATGAGGATTCTGCTGTTATACCAGTTTATAAAACCCAGAGTATAACCGAGTAGAAAAGTCCTCTCTGAAACACTGAACCGACGCTGAAAAGGTTTCTCATCAAGTGACGTAAGGCTAATGCAGGGTCAGTGGTTTTAGCAGACTATCCTGTGGGGGAACTCATCTCAATCATCCCTTACCTCCGCCACTAAAGTGATCAAATGAGCACACGGCATTATCGTTAACGTTTCGAAAACCCGTGACCTCATCCCCCTGAGCCTCTGAGCGTCCATCTCAGACGCCTGGGTGGAAAATCACAAGCATACCTCAAGGGGCAGTAGTACAGTAGCATAAAGTGCAGGCTCAGTTGCTTCCTATTAATCTAATAATAACTGAACTGTACCTTTGCCTTATGACTAAGCCCGAACCTTGAAGCATAAACAGAAAAATAAATACATTTAGTGAGCGTCTCATTTTTAAGGCAATTTCAAAGATTTCTTGGCATTTCAGACAAAACCCGTCTTGACCAGACTCTTCTACCAGGGAGTCTGGGAATTTGCTGCGGCCAACGACAGTCGCCGATAAGGATGTTGGTTTTGTCCCGATTGGAACATCGTGCTTTTTGAATTGAGTATTGGGTCTTATTTGTTATGTCTCTCCCACCACTGACGATCACAGAGACGCTGCACAGTGCCAAGAGATGCATTTAAATTATTTACCAACCAATTAGTCATAAAGCACTGGCTAGACTAGACTATTACTGGATGAAAAAAAATGATTAAATCCACCCTTCCCACACCCTGTCACCCTTCACCAGGCTAACGTCTGACTTTGCGGCTGGTCCTCAAACCCGGCCTCTTCTCTGCGTCTCAGGTGGCCTGCGAGTTCCAAATTTGGGCTATTCCAGGAATGCATGTAGCTAAGTGGGTCATAATCACAAGGGAATGGACTGCTTATCTAGGACATGACAGCTAAATCATTAAGGGATAATTGTTTCTCGGTGTCTTGAATGCAGAGGTCTGAGTATTAAACACTATTGTTAAGATTTCCTTCTCTGTTCTGTTCTGGTTAGCATGGTCCTGTTTAGTTTAATAAGCATACTGTATGGGCACTAAATACATCATTTAGCAAATCAACAAATTCCCAATGGCTGGTCCACGTAAGCAATAAAGACACGCCTTTAGTCTTGAATGTCAAACAGGAGGATTACAAAATGGCTTAGAGTGGTTGTACTTGAACATAAATCACAAATACTCACGTAGATGAGTCCGGAGTAGTAGCGGTCCTTGAGGTTGTGCAGCACGGAGGCCTCGTTCAGGCAGGTGAGCTCGGCCATGTCCTCCACCTTGCTGAACTTGGGCGGGTTCATCTTCTGGATGTCGTCCTTGTTAACCACCGCCTTCTTCCCGTTCTCCGCCAGCTCCACCACCACCTCATCGCCGCGCTCCTCCCGGATGCTGGCGGTCTCGAAGCCGTGACGCTCGGAGGGGATCCATACCAGCTTCTTGGCGGTCCAGTCGGCCTGCGTGGCCGGATTGTAGACCACGGCGCGGTCCACGAACAGGTACCGCTCCGGGTCCTCCTGCCCACTCCGCTGTGACATCACTGCTGGGAACCAGAAGCAGAACTCAGTCGGCCACCTGCAACAAGGGGGGGGCAAAGCACTGTTCACTTGAAGAACTCAACCATGTCACTCAGTAGACTGTAGAGCAGAGGGGCCATTTCCACAGTGATTCAAGGAAGTTGTGCTTCAGATTTTTATGTGTGATATTCTGTGTGATATTCTGTCTCTACCGATAGCGATGGCAAATTACAACAACAAGCCGTTACAGTTCAAAACAAGCTGGACTTTTGCTCTCCCCTGCAGCACCTCTCTGTCGCTCCCCTCCCTGTCCATCAAAAAACCTTTAACATAAATTTGAACATACGTTAACATAAAAATGGCACACATAGCAGCTTTAAGTTGTCACAATTTCTGTGGGCCATGGGGATGAGCCTCTGGACAAGAGCATCAAGTAAGAAGCTCTTATGAAATATATATGCTAAAAGTGAGTAGTGAAAACTGCAGCAGGATGCGAGCATGTAGGCTCTTTGTTGTTGCTGAAAGTCATGTAGACGTTGGAGTACAATATAAACTATTTGATTTAACAGTGCCACTACTATAATCGTGGTACTTATTTAGACCTAGTATTGTAAGGTATCCAGTCAACACAGCCAGACAGTGGAGGGTGGTGGGGCAGTGGTTTAATAAAGTTAGAGGGGCAGACAAGAGAATGGCCAAGATTTTGTCTTGATCTTCGGAGACTTAATCAGTAAATTAACTGTATCACTCTGACAGAAGGTCCTGTGGTGGCATTGTGCTAGGAAGGCAAAAACCTTTCTTTTGTGCAAAACTGAGTAGCCTGAGCCACCATAATTTTAGTTGTAAATCAAGACATGATGGAACGATATCTGAAATTGTCTGCAAGTGGTTGTGCTTAAAATAGTGAACAGCAGTTAGCTTGGGCATGTGGTTACTCACAGAAGACAGGACCCTCTGCTTGTGCATGTGTGTATTTATACATCAACCAAAGAGTGAATAACAACAACTAAATAATCATGGCAGGATCAGTCTGGGTGGAGTCACCCATCTATCATTCTCATCTTTAGTGCTGCTAAAGGCAAAGCTTAAAATGTGTTTTCCTTATGAAATTTCCTTATGAACTTAATTTGTTAAAAAAACAAAAACATATTTTCTTTGCAGTTGATTTCTGGATGTGTTCTGGTGGTCTCTCCTTTGCATGGTCTTGGGAATTGTTTTCAGCAGGATTACTTTAGTCCACAAAGATTGCTGGGTGAACTTCATAACTGTCATACCCTGTCATCCGTTTAGCCTCACTGTTGTGCATCAGTATATAATGTGAAATAATGACCATGGCATTTTTTTTAAAGATGGGCATCCCTGACCTACAATATCCAGTCAATTTTATTTGTATAGCCCTTTATCACAAGCCCACATTTAAACGGAAATGAATCGACACCCCTAACCTTAAACCCACAATCTCATTATTCCATGAATATAAAGAGCATCCGTATATAAATTACACAGTGGAACCTGAACATAGTAACTGTCAGTAACTTTGGAGAAGTTAAAAGACAGAATTGCATTTCATAACATACCTCAGGCATTCGTGACATAATGTACAAACCAACCGATGCAACGGCAGCGAAGATACATTTCAAAGTCAGTTTAATACAACTTAATCACTGAGCGATGGGACTTTTCTGTTCACCTTTTCATCCACGCAACGACACGCTCCCCAAAGCACTTGTCAACCACTCTAGGTTGACTCCTATTAAACCGAGACCAACCTCAGCTGATGTCTGCTAAGAGTTATTTAGCCTACAATTAAGTCCCATGCTCCAATACGCGCTTGTTAGGCGCAGATCTGGGTCAGGTCACGGGATGGGGAGGGGGGGGAGGATCAGGGTGGCTGCCTGGCTGCTACCAGCACCGCCTTGTCACCGCATCCCCTCTCAACACCAGTGCATTCATCACCACACCGTTTCCAAGTCAAGGCGAAATGCGGCACATCACTGTCCCAAACCTGTTATTTTGACAAAACCAATTGAGTTGCGGTTAATTAATGATAAAATAGGTATTAACACGGCGTGTCGCCGGTTGATGCCCCCGGCCAGGCCAAACAACTGCAACGGCTAAGCTAGCTAGCTAACGTTAGCTCAAAGTTGCGTGTTGTGCCCTGATATCCCGACCGCTCCGAGAGAGATGGCTGCAAGGGTTTTGAACGCACCTTTTAGTTACAAATCACCATATCAAAGCGCTTTCTTAGATTTTTGGAAATTTGAAAGTAAATGGGCGGTGCGCAGTGGACCGCGTTGCTTTGCCGTTGTGAGTTTTTTTGGAGATGAAGAGGAGTGATCAGCCTCCTCACTCAGCACCCATCATGGGTGTGGGTGTCTCATCACGTCTGGGTGGGGAGACAACCAGGCGGACAATGAGCGCACTGCTTTCCCTGTCGTTCTGACATATCCGACTTCTAAAATACACACGTACAGTTAATCTGTTGATTTTAATTAGTTTTTGACGTGATTCCCTCGCAAGTTAGCCGTGCGGCGCCGGTGTTGTGCCTAAATTTCACCTCTGCCAAAAATCTGACAGGGGGATAAATTACGGCACAACACCGGAACGAGCCAACAACACGGGTTCACGCTAAGACGAGTAGAAATCTGGCAGGGGGTGAAAATGTTGGCACAACACCCGCTAGCGTTAGCAGACTCATATGGTCCTCCATCATTGAAAAGTCACGGCGCAAATAATCCGTTAGCTACTACTGCTAAACCACTCCATCCTCCTTAAAACTACCACTTCTTTTTTTAACTCACCAGGTGCGGTAGAGAAAGAATCCTGTCTAATAATGAATCGGTATCCAGCAGATAAATATGAAAAATCCTTCAATGTCTTCTGAAATATTCCCTTCTTTTTTGCCCGCTTCTCTCATCAGTGGTACCATCCGACACCCTCTCAACCGAACTCTGCCATGCAGGAGCGATGCGGCGCGGCGGCGCTTTTTTCTAGGCACGCCCACAGGCTCAAAGCCGCAATGTGATTGGATTTCGCGGAATGATGGTTGGGCGGGATTGGTTCAAAACAATTTCCATCCGAAAACTTTGATAGTTGATTGCCGCTCAAGCCGCAAAATGTTCACCTGCGGCCCCGGCGGTGCTGCTGCTGCTGCTGCGGCTGCGGCTGCGGCTGACTCATGAGTTTTCCTCCTATTGTCTTTCATTTCATCTTGATTAAAACATTTTGTCGTTCGTCGTTGCTTGACCACCCACCAAAAAGTTGAACTGTGTGTTTCACCATCCACCGCAACAATATTTTCCTCATTAGTTTGAGGCGCCGCACGGCACTATAACTTTAAATTGTATTGTCAATTTGTCATGGTAAGATCTATTAATCTAGATCTATTAATGTCAGCATTCCATAGTGAAATTACATCTGAGAAAGATATGACATAATCGTTGGCACATTTCAAAGGAGGCCTGCTGTTATCTATTTCTTTGTCTGACCACGCTTTGGCGTTCATGCTGGGAATCAATTAAAATGTGTGTTCAAATACTGCCCTCTACTGGAAAAAATAAAGATTGCTTCCGCCTACCCAACGCGTCCATGTAAATTGGATGGACGAGCATAAGGTGAAACACGTAATAAGTTATCTCAGTCAGCAGATGTCAGAATAACCTAAGAAAACAAACTACAAAGAACTAAACTATTCATACTTCAACACTGATACCCAAGAAACTCCAATACAACTAGCTCAGCAAAATCACAGGCCTATATTGTTACATCTATGCCTAGATACATAATTTTTTTCTAATTCATGTACTCCTTTTGCTTTTTTCTGATTCCCATCAACTCAAACCTGAAAAATTCCCACTACCGCTTCGCATCTTAACCATAGGCAAAAAGTATTAAAAAAAAGATAATGCAGATGCTGTAGGTATGTATAGGTGATAATAATAATAATAATAATAATAATAATTATTATTATTATTATTATTATTATTATATAATCATAATAATAATGTTATGGCTATGTGTTGAATTGTAATGTTTTATGGCTGGACAGGTGTCGTATGATGTTACATTAGGGTATTCCCACCATTGTACTGTCGACAATTTCATACATTTAAACGTCCTGTGTGAGGCTGGAGCCACCCTGTGATTACATAATATGAGGCTGTAGTTACCATAAACGCTTCACACCAACTACCGCTTCACCACTGCGGTGTTTCACAGACCCAAACACACCGTCTGTTACCGACAGGCCGCTGTCATGCCCGGGCAATTGTGATGCGTTTTGCCCCTCTGGCCTGATTCAGTGATGGATATTGTGTTGTGGTGATGACTTCAACAAAGTAGTTCTCTTTCCTCCTGTGTCTGTCTGTCTGTCTGTCTTCTGTCTGTCTGTCTCACTCTCCCTTTCTGTCTCCCTCCCTCTCTATTTCTCATTCTCTTCTGTTCTGTTCTTTGCCTCAATTGCCTCTGTCCTTTCACCCACCTTCCTCAATCCCCCTCATCATTACCTCCCGTTCCTTCTCTCCCTCTCCCGCTGTTTCTATCTATCTATCTATCTATCTATCTATCTATCTATCTATCTATCTATCTCCTCCTCCCTTTCACTCACGCATGACGCAGATGCGGAGATGACTCACCGCCAGGTCCCTTGGGACAGAATATTTTCTCTGCTCAGTCCATCTGAGACAGACCTGCGTCACTCGCCAGGCATTATGATCCCTCATTAAGCTCAAGCACCGGTGCCCATTTAGAAATGTCAGACATAAAACCGCCAAACCCTGCTCTCTCACCCCCACCCCCCTCCAGTGTGTGGTGGGTGTGTGTGTGCGTGCGCGCGCGCGGTGGAGCTGGCGGGTCCCGCTAGAACCAGGTTCAAGAGTTTTTATGTCCTCCCTCCCTATAACTTTTGCGTCCTTTTCGGGCGTGCGTAAATGGGTGCAGCCGCACTTCTGGCACTCGGACCCGTTAACACGTCTGGCTGGCGTGTCTATATCTTACAGACTAGAAATACCAGTCAACGAACGTATCAAGCTACAAATTACCGATGAGAGTAAATGCATTCAACTAAATACAAAACAAAACAGTGAACACACCCAATGAGCACACCGACCACCGAGTGTTAGGTGCATCCAGTCACGCAGCCTTGCCTCCCCGCTGGCCTCCATTATAACCAAACAAAGACACGGCTTCACTTCGCCTTGCTGCTGTGTATATTCAAGGCATGCTGTCTGCGGGTGATTATTATTTAACAACTGGGAAGGTGGGCAACCGTTTCTTCTTACGATCTATAGTTAGCGAGGAAAAGATCGTTTCATAATTTAAAGGCGGACATCTCCCTCGGCACGCATACTCCAACACCGGGACGTTAATTAAAGTCCAGAAAGTCTACATCTGAATACTAGAAAGCACGGCCCGCTGGTGCGTGTAAGAACCTGTCAGTTTCTCTCCTCTGCTTCGTGCTTAACGGAGGGAATAGGAGTGTTGGAAAGTTTTATAATAACCTTTGAATCTACTGTGTTAGCGCGCTACTCCAGGCGATTCTGGCTTGGAATATCTTCTATATCTGCTATCTGTCTATTTTTGATAATTATATTCATTTGCAGTTAACTAAATGTGTCGTTTTTGGTGTTGACTTTTAAAATATTAGTACAAGGCAACGTCAGCTTTGGATTTTGGGTCTAAATTGGCTTCAGTGATGATCCATGAAGACACCCGAGGCTTAGTGTTGACAGCTATACATTTCAAACTTTGCTGTGGGCCCTCCTCTTCACTTCACCCTCTGCATAGCACTGACACTGCAGCACTGTAGACAACGTGATATGTATTTGTGATATTTTTTACTGGGGAATACTTAATACTATGTGTCAATATTGTTTTGCCCACGGACTAATGCAGCCAGCAGCAGTATTGTTATTGAAAATAATATGTTTTCACCCAGTGAGCAGACAATGAAAATATTTATTTTGATTGTATTGGGAGCCACTGCTTGGCTATACTTCTGAGTTAACCCCTCAGTTAATACTCATGTAGTTCTACAAAAAGATTAAAATGTTTCACGAATTTGACATACAGGTTCTATACATGATATTCCTGCATTGGTTACTTTTTATCTCCCTGATACATTTTCACCTGCAAAGATGTCACCTTGCTGTACAAACGTATAGTTAAAGTTCTCAAACAGAACTCTTCTTCTGTGTTGGTTTTAGTTGCTGGTGTAGGAGGCTGTATCTGTCCACAGCAGACCAGACCTGAAAGACAGCAGGAAAAATGACCACGGCTAATTAGTCTAGAACAGAAAAGACAAGCTGGAGGAACGAGGGGGATGGCTAACTAAACTAAACTCAGACTCTTAAAGGGATAAGTTCAGTTTTTTAGGAAGTCTGAAGGAATAGAGTGAAGGAATAGCTCAACGGTTAGCTTAGCTCAATTGCTGGAATTCTATGGAATCAAGTAGCAAACATAGGAGGAAAGGTAGGTGTAAGTTAACCCATTGAGTTCATCTGACTCTGGGTAAAATTCTGGGTCAAAATCCCCCCCCCCAAAAAAAACAACTATCCCTTTAACCAGACCTGCCTAAGAAAAGGATTGTAAATGTATGAGAGAAGAGAGAGCTGAAGTCATTAATCTTAAAACAGCCAATGATTTACATAAATTATTATATAGGCTTCAGTATGGTTACAAATTTGGTAGTTATGATCTCATTGTTTTATTTTTTCAGAGTGAAAACCTTCTTCAGTTAAAACAATTTCACTCACTTCCAAATCCACACCAGTGTCAACCTCCCTGAAAAACAAGGTCATACAGCCCAGGGAGACATCTTTCAGAATCACTGGAGCCGCAGTTAATGAGAGCCCCGCTGGTTTTGTTCAGCCCCCAAGTTACTATCTTACCTTCCTCTAAGACACACACACACACAAATATCATACAGTACCTATTCACTTGTCTATGTATGTATGTATGTATGTATGTATGTATGTATGTATGTATGTATCTATCTATCTATCTATCTGTCTATGTAGGTATAGTATCTTAATCATTCAGAGAGCTCCATGCCAGAGGGGCCTCAATGAAATCTACATTAATAGGA
Organism: Polymixia japonica; assembly: GCA_900302305.1. Taxonomy (NCBI): domain Eukaryota; kingdom Metazoa; phylum Chordata; class Actinopteri; order Polymixiiformes; family Polymixiidae; genus Polymixia; species Polymixia japonica. The sequence continues at coordinate 15,258 of OMKK01084924.1, forward strand.
TTTTAATGTTTTTTTTTCTCTTTTGTTGTGGAGTGTCAGGAGAACCTCCTCAGGGTCTGGGGACTCGTCCTTCTGCAGTTAGCAGACGTCTTAGGCAATGAATATTATTATCACTCAGAGCTGCTTCACTCCTGGGGCCTCACACACACCTCGCATTGATTGCAGTTGACCCACTTACCGCCTTACTTGTGCCTGTCAGTCTCTCCTCCTCAGCCCAGAGCAGTGCTGGTTCTGTCCCGTTGGCAGACGGACTCTTTGGTCTCTTTAATGTTGGCTGTGGGTTCGGACTATTGGATTGTTTTTGGACTGTCTGCTTGGCGCAAGAAGAGGCAGTCATGGGATTGAACCGCCAGGAGAAACGATTGTTTGGATAACTGTAACACAGTCCCATTACTCTCTCTGCCCCTTGCACTTAAAGGTGCGTCATCTCTGTCCGGTGTGTTCCTGTGTGTTCCTGTGTGTTCCCTCGGGCTCTATCCAGCGACCCAACCTGAAAGGGGATTACCCCGGTCCAGGAAGAACATTCATTTGATTTTCTTCCCCCTGCATTTCTAATAAAAGTAAATCCATTGTTTGAGTTGCTACCATTGGTGATTTTACAGGAAGCAAAGCTAGCTTGTTAGGTACATAATGGCTTGTTATGGTATGTTTAGAAAGCTAGCACAGATCCCTGTAGACAATAGCTCTATTGATCCAAGGGCTTGTTACGAGTAAGTAGTGCAAATCATATTCTTTATTTCAAATCGAAAGGCTATGTTTTATTTATTTAACCGAACCAGGGAGTTAATATTTGAAGAATTCAATATTGTGGTTCAGAGTATAACTTGGTGGGAATGTCATGTTGACCTCACTTCCCTTTGCACACGATTTCAAACAGCCTCGCACTCCCTTATGACTGCTGTCCAGTGGCGTAGCGATAAATGAAGAGTTGGGTGAACTATGACCTCCAGTCAGCGGTCATCATAAGGCAAACAACCACCAATATAAACAAAATCCATTATATTTTCAAAAAAGCGTTAGTTCATGCCCTTCTCCTCCTGAAAAGGCCCAATAGAGCTCCGGGCGTCTCATGACTCATTTTGTTTACACCTGTTGGCAGGAAAAGCATGAGCCAAAATTAATGTTCAATTAGAGTTCACTGTGCACTTTAATTCCAAGGACATTGAAAGCTATATTGCTATATAATAAGCTATATAATGCCCCCGGGTGCTTTTCACGAGTATTGAAACAACCGGAATGGACAACGTTGGAGACCCGCAGTATCCAGACATCTACAATTACCTGGTCAACTTTAACCTCGTCCTGCTCTGGAGAGTATTTGAAAGCATATGGAAGCCTGGACGAGTACAAATGGACGAAATCTGGATTAGTGATGAATTTCAGCTTTGGTGTCTACCGGCTAAAAATTGCTTTGTCGTCATCGGAAGGGTAAGTGTCACTTAATCTTAGTTGTGAGTAACTGAAAGAGAGACGAGCTAGCTTGGAGAAGCTAGAGGGCTGACGCTGTGGTGTTGCTGTTAGACACTCAGCGGTTGGGTGTTAAATGTGACAGGATTTCTTTTCTGTGTCCGTTCTTTCCTTTATAATTGGACTCCCACAGAGTCCGAATCATAGATGTCGAAATAATAATGAGGGAAGTTATATTTAAAAATACTCCTGAAAAACAAATCTCAAAGTGCTGAAGAAAAAAAAAGAAGCTAATATGTGACAGGAGTAACTGACATTAATGTCCTTTGACGGTGAGTTGAGGTTAGGTTGAGGTTAGGGCACAGATTAGGTTTATTTCTATAGCTCTTAATCACATTACACAATTAACAGGAATTAAACTACAACCCTTGACCTTAACCCTCGATTGGACAAGGAAACACCTCCAGAAAAACCTACGTTAGGAAAAAAGGGAAGAAACCTTGGGAAAGGAGGGATCTCCTTCCAGGACGGTCAGGCGTGTAATAGGTGCCGAGTGGGTGATCAAGTTACAAATAGGATGATAAAATAAATGTACAATTGGTCCAATGGGACAGTAGAGGAAGACTAAGGAAGTGAGAGTCTCCAGCTGTACCGACAGAGACACGCCTCCCTAGGGAAGGAGAGAAGGAAACGCACTCATAGGCACAGTAGAGACATTGATTCACCTGAGCACAGAAGGAAGACATGGTACACAACGTTAGACAACAATAAGAGAAAACGATGTCAACAGTAAGGGCTATCGGAGGATGAATGCAGAGGTGACGGCCAGGGTGAGACCTCCCGCTGCTGCTGGAACAGGGGGGAGGTGCTGGGGGGGTCATAAAGGAGGGGTTAAGGGAAACCACGGAGCAGGGGGGGACGCACTCGGTCTTTCTGCGGACCTGGAGGTTAATCGTACAATCGATGCATGTAGCAGGAAGGATGCATGCAGCAGGAAGGATGCATACCTAGGCTACGATCCTCTCATTAGGTGTCAAAGCCAGTGCTAACTAGGAGGCTGACCTTGCTTTAATAAGAGACTGTCTGCACTGACTGTATGTACTGTAGTTGTAAGAGATTGCAAGAGTCCAGATGACACAAATGCATGGACTAGGGCCTCTGCATCTGCATCTAGATAGAATGGGTCCAATTTTGGCAATATTACAAAGATGAAAAAATGCACTTTGTCTTTATGTCTTTAATGTGCAAATCAAATGAGAGAGTAGGACCAAATACGACACCCTGAGAGATTATGCTGTTATTAATATCCTCAAACAGATGCCTTTGACTAGCTAGAGAAAGGTGTAAAATGGGACTGAAAGTGTGGGATGGTGATAAACTGCAGGACATTATTACCGTACGACGGTAAGACCTCGGTATGGACTTTATACATGTATACATGACCCTGTGGTTGTACTGGAGCTGTTCTGGCTACTGTCCAAGGTCAACCTCCACCATTAGTGACGAGATCTTAAAAATGATAGCACATAATTAAAACATAGAATTGATACTTTTTACGTTTTCAGGGTGGATCCTAGTTTACTGACATTAAATGGCAAACTTCAGTTAAAGATTTTCTCGCCAAATGGACAGTTATCGTCTCGAAGCTCTTCATATACAACTGGTTCCTGTTATGACCAAGAACTGAAAAGTCACGTCTCAACACCTCACCTTAAAACAGCCTCACAATTTAATTTTTCAAGAAACAGATGAGATCATGCTCAGTTTCCCGCTGGATCCCGGCTACATCTCTTCTCTGAAACCGATATTAAAAACTCATTAAGCCAGTATGAACTCCAGAGGCACTCTTTAAGAACCTGCTTGGGGCAGCTCAGATATGCGCTCTGTCTGTGTATGTGTGTGTGTGTGTGTGTGTGAGCGAGTTGGCATGCGTGTGTATTGCGCATGTGTCTGTGCATGTGCGTGCGAGAGTTTGCATGCGCGTGCACGTGAGTCCAATGAGAGCCTCACGTCTGATTGACAGCAATTAGATATGTCCATTATGTTTGCCACTCAGGATGTGACATATAGCCCCACATGTCAGTCGGCTAACTCTGCAGGTTGCTGGCCTGTTGCTAAGAAACAGCAGGGAGGACCGAGTAGAGAAAACCCAACCAGCTAATTGCATGTTCAGGGTCTGTGTTATAAGGTTAGTATTCACCCAACGCTTCTGAGATGTGTATGAGGAATTTGTGTGTGTGTGTGTGTGTGTGTGTGTGTGTGTGTGTGTGTGTGTGTGTGTTTGTAAATGAAAGAGACTTGAAAGATAGGATAAATAAACAAAGGCAAGGGGGAAGCAAGACAGACCAACCGACAAGGCAATGGATTAAAAAGAAACGATGCGTGTGTTTTTATGTTTACGTTGTGTTTGGACTATGTCAGTCAAGCAGCTCATGCATATGCAGTGATAGTAATGTGTCAGCGCTCCTGTGTAGCCTGCCTGTGTAACATGCACTTTAGAATAAGGATGATTCAAAAACCAGTTTGGGGACAGTCTTTACTCTTTGCTGCAAGAGACCAAAAGCCCACGCATCCCGCCCACCCAAGTCCAGCCGAGGTGAAACCACGCACACTGCTCCACACACACACACAACGCTTGTCAACAGACTGACAATGACATTGTACTTTTCCAATTTACTCACTTTTGTTTTGTTTTGTTTTGTTTTGATGTGTTTTGTTAGGATCCCCGTTAGAATTCCACCTTAGTAACAACTAGTCTTCCTGGACCTCTCAAGGAACAATACAAGGCATTAGCAGCACATGTACGCAGAGTAACAAAGAATAATACAAATAATGATAATTAAATTGATGAAATTGACAAGTGTGGGTTTTATTCACATTTTACGGGGATTTGCGATATCATTGCATATCAATTTCATTGCATGCTGAGTTAACAAAGGATCCCTTCCTCAGCTGCATTATATTACTTCCAGTTATATGTCAATCGACATGAGTGCGTCCTAGCTGGTGACACACAGACGCATGGCTCATAGCTGGATCTGCTTAGTAGACACATTATAGTTCTGTTATTCCACCGGCGGGTACATCAATAGTCTACAGTGATTACTGGAAGTAACTAGCTCCGACAGAAAAGAACTGCCGAGGCTTGGTGCTCCAGTACTTTTATTGTTGACATAATTGTCCACATAGCGAAGTGTGTGTCTGCTTGAAACCTGTGGAGAATGAGTCATCCCGCTGCTCTGCAATGCAGCTACACACTTCAGGAGAGGGAGTGGAACACAGCACCGTGAGTGTGTGTGAGTGTGTTAGAGAAAGCGAGAGAGATAGTGTGTGTGTGTGTGTGTGTGTGTGTGACAGAGTGTGAGTGTGTATATGTAAGAGAGAGAGAGAGAGTGTGAGTGTCTACTTGTGTGTGAGTGTGAAAGAGAGATAAAGTGAGAGTTCACTACACAAAGTTCACTAAGGAAACCTTCAATTGACACGATGACATTTTTTGTTTTCGTTAATTTTTCGCCACCAGAGACGCGTCAGATTGTGAAGAAATAAAATATTTGAGAGTATGGTTAGAATTCCTTGTTGAAACCATCCTGCCAGCAACCAACCAGCATTTCAGCAAGTGCATCATCATATTGAAAACCAACTCTTAAAAAATCCCTTGAAGTTGAATGGGTGTGATTCAGTATTAGTCATAGTGAATGGGGCGTTTTGAGTGAGTTGAATATGATAAAGAGAGTACTTAAGAGCCCAGCGAGGAGGAAGTTATCTATTAGTGTATGTTTTATATTTCTGTCAGACTTAACAGTGTAGTGTGACACTTCTAGCACAAGGGGGCGCAGGTGACACGGAGAGGTATTCTTCAGTTCCTGTGAGATCCAGCAGAACTGTGGCTGGACACAAAACAATATCCTCCGAGGTTTGACATTAAGGGCATTTTTCAAAAGATATACTGATTTTTATTTTTTATTTTTTTTGCAGTGATTGAGGAAATTTTAAAACACATGTTTAGGTAATACGTATTTTCAGGTAAACTGGAATGCTATGGCTGTGACAACTGAAACATTGACCACCAAAGACTTCATTAATAAAAGAACTTTAACTTTCTATCAACCATATCAAATTATTAAATACTTATATTATTAAATATGTCTCTCTACATCGTTTATCTACAAGTACAGCCTTGTAGATAAATAAAATGCAATGCAAGTCTCTTCTCTTTGTTAAAGAGGACCATCTTTAACTTTTTCATATAAAATATAATGGTTAGTGAACTTCCAACTTTTTCGTCAGGTGTTCCACATGGGTCTTAAAAGAAATTATATTACCAAATATACCAAATTCCAAATAAAACTAAATATTTATAAGATGCCACAATTTCAATTTGGGAACCATGAAGTGTATGAAATGAAAATCAAATATGCTCTGTGATGATAGTCTTGAGTTACCCCACGCTCTGTGATGATAGTCTTGAGTTACCCCACGCTCTGTGATGATAGTCTTGAGTTACCCAACGCTCTGTGATGATAGTCTTGAGTTACCCAACGCTCTGTGATGATAGTCTTGAGTTACCCCACGCTCTGTGATGATAGTCTTGAGTTACCCCACGCTCCGTGATGATAGTCTTGAGTTACCCAACGCTCTGTGATGATAGTCTTGAGTTACCCAACGCTCCGTGATGATAGTCTTGAGTTACCCAACGCTCTGTGATGATAGTCTTGAGTTACCCCACGCTCCGTGATGATAGTCTTGAGTTACCCAACGCTCCGTGATGATAGTCTTGAGTTACCCAACGCTCCGTGATGATAGTTACCTCATGCTCTACTTTGACAAGGAGACTGTGCCTGTGAATATTTCATTCTTGCAAGCAAACCCACATTTTCATGAAGTTGCTGTTGACTTAATGAGAAGGCGATACGCTGGGAGGCAGACTGACTGGACCTGGCAACCAGCCACATCCTGATCATCTGATTATTCAGCTGGACCCACGCTGGAAAGGTTTTGAGGACACACAGGGAGGAAGGTAACGTTGGAGAGAAAATGGAGGAAGAAATTTGACTCTTTTTCTAAAGAGAGGAAATTAGTTTGGCTTTCTCTTTAGGTGACTTTAAAAAAAGTGTTAATAGAAACTGGCAACCTGCCAAGCAACAGTACTAGTGCTACAGACTCATTACCGCTGACTGTGATTTTGAATGGTGTTGTCATTTAGAGAGCTCTGACCTGGTGAGAGAACCACACAACAGACTGGAATCACAGCTAGACAGAGACAGTTAGACCACATCAAACACAGAGCACATACCAGGAGCGAGGGGATGAGAGTTGTATGGAAAATGTGTGTATTAGCACTCACTGCTGACTGTAATTATGTTGAACATAATCAATTTATTGAACATAATCATTGTCATCATGATCATCATCACATCATTATCTGCCCAACTCTCATGCATCATCACCACGACCACCTGACTTCCATCATCATCACCATCATCATCATCATCATCATCATCATCATCATCAACACACATCATCATCATCATCACACATCACATCACATCACCACATCATCACATCCAGAGAGAGAG
>OMKK01084927.1:0-13731 GCA_900302305.1 Polymixia japonica
ATGCTATGTGATGATAAGCTATGTGTATATGCTATGTATATATACTATGTATATATGATATGTGTATATGCTATGTGTATATGCTATGTATATATACTATGTGTATATGCTATGTGTATATGCTATGTATATATACTATGTATATATGATATGTGTATATGCTATGTGTATATGCTATGTATATATACTATGTGTATATGCTATGTATATATACTGTGTATATGATATGTATATATACTATGTGTATATGCTATGTGTATATGCTATGTATATATACTATGTGTATATACTATGTGTATATGCTATGTGTATATGCTATGTGCCAGTATAGAAACTTTTTCACCACAATGTGCCCAGTGAAGAAGAACAGACTAAAAATCAGAACCTTAAGATATTGCTTTAAGTTTAAGTAAATATGGTCTACTAAAGGACTTATCTCATCTTATCTTGTCCTATCTCAAAAGTATTTTAGGCTTAGATGAGACACGGGTATGGGAGTGATATATACAGTTTGATGGCACCAGCTGAAAAAGAAAGCATTATTGTGCTCTTTCTGCAGGATGGTATGTAGCATCATTAATGATTTAATTTAGTATATCATCTGATAGCAACCAACTAATAGGCTCCTGCAAATAGTTTGATTTGTTTGTCAAATGGTTTGTGGCTATTACCGCTAACAGCAGCTGACACTAAACAGTTAAACATCAACCACACATTGTGAGCTTGCTCGGTTTACCAGGTCTCATATAGTACTCTGTAACATTCTATTGACATATCTCCATTCACATGTTTATATTTCCACACATTACTGAGCGAGGTGCCTGTTACCTCTTAAACTCTCCAGCACTCTATTATTGTTCTAATAAATATAAGCCACTCAACACTGTGACAAAGGTAGATACAGCCTGACATTATGCAGCCTTCTGTCTCTCTCTCTCTCTGTGTCTCTCTATCTGTGTCTCTCTCGCTCTGCGTCTTGAGAGTGGTTCCATGAGAACACCTCGCCACGTGCTGTCATCACTCAGTGACGTCAGCAATTAGTGAAAGGAATGAATAGAATCAACTTGCCTGGGCAATCTGGACATGGATGGGGGTGGGGGCTGTGCACTGTGTCACCATGGCGACCACGGTTGGCCCCTCACGACAGCTGGTTGGCCATGTGCTAAGAGCGTCTCAGTTTGTCTCTCTTTTTTTTTTTTTAGAGCAGGGGCATTTTTTCTTGTCCTTACTCTGTCAGGTGGACATGGTGATAATGATGACAGTAAGGATTATGTATCTTTCAGACAGTATGCAGTGGAGAAAGACAGAACGCTGGGAGAGACTGCAGGTGGTCAGTTTGATTTGAAGCCAACAACATTGCAAATACATAGTAAAACTACATAATACAAATACATAGGCCATGTGGGCTCCCTGTTACGAGCACACGTGAACAGTATGACGCAAATAGCAGTGGTTTTAGTGGGATTGGAGAATCGGGGCATCGGTGAGGACACGTCTTACACTTCTGTGGAGATTGGACTGGTGACTTACAAGCGTCAAGTCACTTAACGGCAAGAGCTGCTTGACCACCACGTTGTTGGGCCCTCCTCAGCCAACAAGTAGCGCCTCTGTACAAGTAGTGGCCTCTGTAGGTTGCTTTGCCTACGAGTGTTATCCACACAGGGACCATGTGACAGTTCTCCACCAGGTGCTCGGCGGCTCCCGGCACAATGAGGTCTAAAGCAATATACTCGTGTGTGTACACCACATGTCTTAAGCATCACTTTAGCTCATACATGACAGGCTCATGTGAAGTGGTGTGACACTAAATTTAATTAGTTTCCACTAACAGGTTATAGTCTAAGTCTACAGTTCCTTATCTTTAAAAGCAAAATTTCATTTTCCACAAAGCTAGTCTCCATTCAGTGACTCTGAGTGGTTAACATGCTAATTTGTAAATCTATTGACACTGCAGTTGGATTACATCAACTTTCTTATTTTCTCAGAGGAAATGTTGCTTCTGAAGGCATTTGCATTTCAGCGTGGGGCATTTGATTACAGTAATCTCCTAACACCTGGTGAAAGGTGTTCTTAAGTATGGCGCTCGTCATCCTCCACTGAACTCATGAAATCAAAGCTGGTACCCTACAGACATGGATGCGTGCTGTACAGTCACCCCTGAGCCAGTTGCAAATGTTGTATTCGTTTCAACCAGCTCAGTGTACCGGACGAGTTGGGTCTCTCAGAACAGGAAGGTTTAGAAAGTGTCAGGTCATTTTTAACTCATCAAAAAGATGAATAGATCAACTTTAAAATACTTTCCTGTTATTTATTTTTTACATTAATCCTTTCTGGCCCTCGTATTTTGTACATGGCAAAGTAGGCAGAAAATTTGGGAATTCAATTTGGTCATTGTCTAATATTATTGAGCGTACCAGACCTATACTGTATACTGTAAACATAACATGACTGTATGGTCGTTCATCAAATGATGACCATCCGTCTTGTTTGCTCTTCTCTTGTTTTAGAGAAAGCTACAATGCATCTTCATCCACACTGCTGAGGTTTGTTATACTATATGATACTCACTATTTCATAGGCCTCACTTTACTTCTTACAATCATTTTCAGCATTTCTTTTGATCAGTATATATATATTTGTGGTGAGTGTGTGCGTGCGTGTGTGTGTGTGTGTGTGTGTGTGTGGTATGTGTGTGTGTGGGTGGGTGGTATATGTGTGTCTGTGTGTGGGTGGGTGGTATGTGCGTGTGTGTGTGTGTGTGTGTGGTATATGTGTGGGTGGGTGGGTGATTGTGTGAATTCCCACCCTAATACCTACAGGCAAAGAAATATTTCACTGTAATTAGCAAGAAAAACACTTTCACACTCATTGCAATATGTATTTTCCTACCTGTTTCTGTCTACTATAATTGCTACCATTGTCATGCCAAAGTGATTCCACATTATCAAGCCTGTCTGAACTGGCATTACTGTTGAATGAATCATACAGTGGATTAAAAGGGGCGCTGCCTTCTGAAGAGACACAACATGTTGCAGTAAATCTAACCACTTCAGAGAACATGAATATTACAATGAAGCTTGTAACTTAGGAACCGTGGAACCACCTTAACTGGTGTCTCAGGACATGCTTAGTGCATTAGCTTCCTCCTAGCATCACGTACTTATCTCGAATAAGTACTTGCACCTCTCTGTAGCCTCTGAAAAGATACATTAATATTAAATGCAGAAGTCTACCATGTTATCAAAGCTCGTTTGGTCTTATGTGCAAATTGTTTTCAGTAGTGTCATTGTGTGTGTCTGCTGAATTAAACAAATGGGCTCCCAAATTGAACCTTAATGTAGTACGGAATCTGATTCCAAGGCTGTAGTTCGATTATTAACAGTGCTGTGGCCTTTTGGCCAGTTATTTCTCCAAAAGGCCATGTTATTCACTTGTTGCTTAGTGCTATGTTGCCTTATGCTACGCTCTCTGCCTTTCTGTCTCTCTCTCTCTCTCTCTCTCTCTCTCTCTCTCTCTCTCTCTCACATTATCTCTCACATATACAACCACGCATGTTATCTGTCTTGTGTAAGCAAACACACGTGCTGGCACACATTGACGCATACCCACGCGTACACATGCATACATTTAGCAAGCGTGACAGAGAAAAAAGCAGGTTGTGGTGTTTGCAAAGAGCTGGTGGCACATTAGGGTGGCAACTGGCCATTTGTAGTTGACAGTGTCTGTCGTCTGTTGTGTTGTGCTATTCTATTCATTGTGAGTGTATGTTTGCTTGTGTGTGAATATCTCTCTCTCTCTCTCTCTTTCTCTCTCTCTCTTTCTCTGTCTGTCTGTCTCTCTCTCTCCATTTAGTTTCCACACAGCGTAGGTTCAGTCACATAGTATTAGTGATACAGTGAGTGAGATGCTTAAATATAGTGTATCCAGTGTAGGCCTACGGAGTATTCCAACTTTGTTAAAATAAGGAAGGTATATGTGGGGGACACTGTGTCATTTCGTTTGATGAGTCCAAAAGCACATCGTCTTGTATGACGCGTACCTCTCAACAGCGGAGCGTCGCTGTCCCTTCAGCACCACACATTGTGTTGCAGCAACACCGCGTCTGACGGAGCTTCAATGAGCCGCTGCTTTCATAAATAACAACCGATCATCTTAACGAGGTCTACGTATTCGTTAGGCATCATTTAAACGAAATCTTGGAAGCGGTCCCAAAACACATTAAAATAGCGTGTAGTTGCAGGCTGTACTCAAATTCAAAGTGCTGTTAAATCCCACCCCTCCGTCTGAGAAGCTGTATTCGCTTGAGTTAACATTTGAACAGTTTCATTCCAAAATGAGACCATTTGGGGGGGAAAATGTAAACCTTCGTTTCTAAAATGATTGCTGGAAAGAAAATAAGGCACGTTGTTGCTTATGGAAGTTATGAAAACTTATGTCATTCTAAGACATTTGTATACAAATTAGTTATATATTACGGATAAAATGTTGTTGTTTCTGTCTCGCGAATATCAGTTTGCATATTTTTAAATAATTGATGTAGATTATAAGGTTTTGGTTGGAAGTTTCATTGTTTGCGTGGTGGTTCTGCGCTCTCCAGCATGGTGACGCAATGCCAATGTGCAAGTTGGGTGATAGGAGCAACAAACGAAATTATCTGATATTCTTATCAGTCAAGCACACGTGAATTGACGTGAGATTTACGCAGTCAAATAAATGTTCTGTTTTATAAGCAAAGAAGAACCTAACTGTTAGGTCAAAAATACCGAGTGTATAAGAATAAGCATTATGTGCTCTTTGGAATTACAATTAAAATATCTTGTTTACGTTTATGATATGTACATGAATTAAACTGTAGTCTTCTCTGTGAGATGACATGGGCCTAGATCCACAAAGCAAACACTTCCCTTTGACGAATGAAACGCATTGCTAGTGAGTGGCTACGGCAACATGTTGTTTGATAACTTTGTCTGAGGTCTTATCCCCGCTGCACATTTATTCGTGGTATTTGTGACTCCTCTGCACATTAGTGTTGCCTCAACAAATGACACTTGTCATTTCACTGTCCTGACATAGTTTTATTTCCATGAATATATCATTCTCTTGATAAAGCTGCGCGTAATCCTGTTATGCAATAACAGTTAAAGAGTAAGACTCACCTATCGTGGTTATAACCGTGATCGCAAAGTAAAAGGATCCTGCAAATTTCCACTGCACCCCGGCTCTGTGGGGTTCTGCCTCCATAATGATAGTCTCCAGTTTACGATAATCATCCTCGCTGATGTTGTATTTCCCTTGGAGACGTTTCTCCTCAGCTTCCAACTGCTCTTTCTCACGCATTTCGAAATCTGATTCCAGGGCATCAAACACCGCGGCCCCAACAAGCAGGTAAGTGAACGTGCAGATGATCAGGGACAGGGTCCGCACGTTCTGCCGCTTCATGGCCACAAGGAACCGGCGAGTGAGGGGCTCATGTCCCCTCGGATCCCCCGGGAAGGTGCAGCACTCGGGAAAGCGTTGACAGCGTCTGGAAGCAGAAAGACAGACTGATGTATGTTGGTGACGGTGGGTGCGGTGGACGCCGGAACACTGGAGACCGCGGTGATCCCTGTAACAAGCCCCCAAATCCTGCTCCTGATTCGCGGAGAGACACAAGAGACTACTCGATCGCCTGGACCAGGAGCCCTGCAGCCGAGAGACCCTGCGCAAGACCTGTCCAAACCAAGTCCTCCCGGTGCGTAGTGCCATCAACAAGCAGCTTCAAAATAGCCTGTTGTTTGATGGTCTTAAAGTGGACTGCTTATCTGACTATATAATAAAACGTGACCAAGTGAATGTTCGTTATGAGTTACTTGGTTTTCTATTTGATGTTGTACTCTCGGGTTTGTTTGCGATGCAGTCCACGGAGACGTTGTGAGACAGGAATTTTAAAGATCCTAAGCTCTGTACAGAATGAGCATCTTTCCGCATGTCCCTAAGTTTCAGCACACAGCAAACTGTTCATTGTAGCAGTATTCAGGCAATATTCAGCACCCATTTAGCACGCATTTCCATATACATTTTCTGTCCGTGAAATCCCAAAATATCCCTTGCAAAAAACAACCATCCTCATCAGTAATTTGCTGAGTCGTCGATAAGACGGGAGGGTCAATGAGTAACGCAGGGGAACATCTAGGGAAAATGTTACTCACGCAATTTGCGTTTTGGAGACGATCTTAATATCAGTTTTTTATATAACTTATTTCCCATTTCGATTCCTGAATTACCTCACAATTCCCACTGATAACGAAAGTATACTCCAAAAGCTTCCTCGTCTTCAACAAACCATCGCCGACAACAGGTTCCATTTGAAAGAAGACTTTTTCCCTTTGTATGTGTGCTTCAACAGACTCGGTGCTATTAGCGTTTGTAGCTGAACCAGGTTGGTTCAAACCTGAAGGAAAAATATGTTAGACTTTAGGACTTAACAAAACAAATCACATCAATAATGAGAGACTAGCCAACTACACGCTCCGTGCCCGCGTTGGCACTCATGCTTCCCTGCGCACATCCAAGCGCACTCCAACCTGATCTCAACTGGCTGTCAATCAGTTTGAGTTGATTTTTAGAAATAGATATGTTTTCCCTCGTCGCGTGGGGCCTCGGCTGGAATGGTGGTATAGTTTGACGACGGCAATCTAAAGTCTCCATAGACTCCTGGCTCTAATAGGTGGGTGTTGCTCCCAGTTCTATATTTTCTCCTCCTTAAGAAGTGTCACGATTCATCCGAGGTGTCATAGTGTTATTATGCGTGTGTATTTTTCTACCCCTTTGCCTATTCTTGGAAGCACACACCCCGGATCGTCTCCTGGCATATGTGACTGCATGCCCCCCACTTCGACCCCTCCCACAATGACCACTCCTACTCATTATGGATAGAGGAGTTTACTTTGAGTCACATGGCCACATTTATGCTATTTCCAATCCAATGGCATTAATACACCAAAATAGTCCCGACTCTGCTCCACAGAGTTGGCCTGGTGGTGCTGTCCAAGGTGCTGAAGGCTGATTTACAATGGCGCACCGTTGCGCACAGAAGAATACATTTTTAACTATTTATTTTGAAACCACTATTTTGAACACACCGTAGAAGCCAGTTTCATGTCGTTGAATAGGCCTAGAATACAAATAAATTTAAATTAGACCGCAAGCAATAGGCTATGCGTTAATGCGTACACTCTTCTCCCAAAGTTCATATCCGAATACACTAGCAGCATTTTCGGGCATAGGCAATAAGGTTGCTGTAAAGCATAGCCTTAACAAAAGACAACTCTTACAATTCTAATTTTTGATGGCAATTAATGAAACAGAAAATACGCCCCCATCACTGGAAAATAGCCCAATAGACAATTATCAAATCTCTAAAAGAGTCATCCAGTCAGTCGATTGAGACATCTGAATGGCAACGCTTGATCCAGGGGTCATGCACTGTCATGAACACATGCAGAAAATGATTAGCTTACCTATTTATACCTATATATATATCTAGTGATTGAGCTTTGATACAAGGGCTGGCAGGTGGGAGAGGGCTTTTAATATCCTTGCGGCAGATGTGCTATAAGGCTTTAGGTTTGTATTGTTTGTGAGCAGTGTTGAGAAAGGGGCCTTGTAGCGAGTCAATGTATTTCTTGGATAACGTGGGATGTAAAGGTCGCAAAGAAATCAGAAAGTCCTACCCTTCAGGAATGCGATACATAACCCTTTATGCACCCAGCAATGAAAAAAAAAAAAAAAGATCATAGGAACAGCATACTTAACAAGCTGCACACAGTAGCCAAGATTTCAGCGTTTCATAAATGCAGCCGTTTACAGTCTAAACAGCTCCGCTAATCAACGGCGTCTGGATCTGTAGCCTGTCTATATTTAGCTCCCCTTTCTCACATTTCAAGTTCCTGCTCAACCCACCTACAGAGCTCACACTGCATTTCTGGAGAAGCTCAGAAATAAAGTTTAATAATGGCAACTACTTAGATTAGTGTCCATGGTAATGACACGGAACACGCAGTAAGATCATTAGGATCATCATACAGGCTTGCAGACACAGAGACAAGCTTCGAACAGAAATAGCTTTTATGAGGACTTAATTCAAGCAGAATTTATTTTTTGTATTAGTTAAATTCACAATATCATGCACATACTATGAGATATGAGGGGGGTAGAAATTTGGGTCTTGCCAAAAAATACTGTCTAGCAGACACGCAAAGTTCAGGGACAAGATGCTTTGCTGTTGTTACTGTTGATGGGTGGATTATATAACCGCCAACAACACAACATTTCTTTGTTGTGTTGTGTTGTGTTTGCTATAATAAAAATAAAAATCTACAGCATTGATACCTATAGGTGATCTTATTTTTAATGTTACATATGATTCTGAAATTAATAATAAATTACACTTTTCAACCATCAATCTTTTCTTTATTGATCTTTCAATAATATCCAGGTCTCTGAACAATGATTTGTACATTACTAATCGGGGACCATATACGTTATAAACTATCTCTCTCTCTCTCTCTCTCTTTGTTTTTCAGTCCTCTAGTCCCTGTCCATTTTCACAGCAGTTACAAGAAAAAAAACATGTTCTAGACGTGATTGATCAGGTTAATTATGATTGGGAAGCAATTCTGCAATCAGTGTAGGCCAGCAAAATACAACAATCTCAAATCAGTCAAATGATTAAACCAGTAATTGGTCCATTTTGCGTTTAAACAAGCGGTGGCATTTTAAACAGTTGTTGCTATATCTGAGACAACACCAGATTCCCATAAGGACTGAGCAGCTCTTCTGCAGATGGTAAGAACTTTTTGGCGCTTACCTCCATGGGCACATCTCCATTTCCTGTAAGAAAATGATACAAACAACAAAGTGTGCTAATTGTGATACAAGTTATTGCTGGCTGAACATTTCAGATGAATAACAAATAAAACAAATGTCTTTTGCCGAATAGATACGATTGTGTTTTCATAATAGGGACCGTTTTTTGGAACAGATCACTGCAGTAATGGATCCTGAAGCCCAGCGGCAGGGATGCAAGCTTGACAGGGTCAAGGTTAGGTTAAAGAAAATACTTCATACTTGCCAGCTTGTCTGCTGAACCAGGAGGTGTATTAGTTACGTTTTTAGTCAGAAGGACACCTTGGTTAAGTGAAAATACAGCCAAGAGTGCAGATGAGCATTTCTCTGTATCTCACTGGCAGATTTCTCTCTTCTTTGCTATAGAGGCTTAGAAGAGTGAAAGAGCGGCACAGGTGTCAAATCTGTGGTTCTTTTTTCACCAGCCACTCCGACTCCCTCATCGACCCTGGGAGATCATTTGCATATCAAGGTTGCAGAAAGACTGTATAAGAATGGACGCGACTTACCTCTCAATACCGAAAGAGAGGAGAGGGGAATTTAATTGAACTCTGGCTTCTTGGAGTCGTCGTTTGGATGAGTCTCGTCACGCTTTTCCAGCATCATCAGTATGCTGCACAATTTTCATCAAACCGTTTTACTGCTTTCTTTTGCTGAAAAGAAAGCAGTTTGCTGCTCATATTTTCTTTCAAACAACTCATTTCCCCATTGGTACAACCGATGGAGATGGGAGAGGTATAATTGTCTATTAGAAATACAGTGCATTAGTACATATTGTTGGATGATTGTTAGGATGGTTAAATCAAAATTACAGGTACATGCTGGAAGAGGTGGTGAGTAATAATAATTTGTTGTTGTTGTTTTAATGTAAAACCTCATTCCAACTCACCCAGCAGGGTTTATTGTAGAAATAAAAATACATTTACATCTCTTCTGGGTCACCTGCTCAGTTCTTTGACAAAGACAAAGACAAAGACTTGTCAAAGACACACATCAAAAGGTGTGTTGATTTAGCCTGAGGAAGTGATGATTCTATGCTCTGGTATTACAGATGAACCCCTTGCCCTGTAATCAGATCCTCAAATTGTATTGAAACATTAAGGCGTTGAAAACCATGTGCAGAAAATTTGCTTTAGAATTTATTTGCAAAGTGAATACAATCAGGAAGCCAGGTTGAAAGGCTGTTGAGCAAAAATCCCAAGGATAGGAATGCATTTTACAGCACAAGCTGTCCAAAAGAAGGCAGTTTGCTGTGTCAGTTCAGTACATGCAGCTAAATGAGACATATTTAGGCACCCTGACCTCATTCTTCTGTCTGCCCATAGTCATAATAGTCTGTAGGGTCCACCATCACACCCCAGTGTAGAGACTCCTGAGGTTCTTCACTTCTTCACGGTTGCATAGAGGGATACCCACTTAGAGATGCTGGTAATCTTTAAAGAGCCGGGTTGCTGTGTGCACTACAAAATGAGCACCCTACCATCATTTGTAAACAAATATACTACAAGTCAATAGTTGTTTGCCATTCAAATTGAATTTTATAAAAAGATGAAATCACCACATTTAGCATAAGAAAACATGATGGTTCTTTCGTGTATTAATTTGGATTAAACAGTGTTTCACATCTCACAACTGAATAATAATGAGCAGATATGATGTCTAAAACCTACAAGCAAGCGATCCCCTTTTTTCTGCCTCTTTCAGACGGAACATTCTGTTTCCAACAAACCTGAAAATAACAAGTATTCAGTTTCAAAACATAAACGGATTATCCAAAGACCCAACACTAAATGAAGGACCCTATGAAAGAGGCTGGACTTACAGTTCTCCGTAGGCTGTTGGGTTACACATGGCTATTCTGATCAGTGCAGAGTTCATGTAAGTTTTCAGTGGAGACCATAGAACAACATCCCCAAGAAGCATTAAATGATGTAAGATCTAAGCTATACATTTTATAGCTTATATTTTACATCTTAGGTAGAATGTACATTATGACAAACCTATCCCTCATCGTTGAAGTAAAGGTGCATGCTTTTGGCATCTGTTTGGCCCGCTTTATAATGTAAAGCCCCATTTGAGTTGACAAATTAGATTCATTATGATTTTCAACACTGTCAATCTCAGTTAGGGGTGTTTTGACGTGTAATTTGCAGGTTGTGTTGTGTGGTTTGTGAGGTTAACAGATTCTGCAGTGACATGCCAGATATTTTTTTATTTTACACTCACGTACTGTGTTTTTGAAGAGAAGTGGCTGGCTTACTTGAGGCTTTGTGAAGACAAAGCCATTATTAGGATGATATTAGTGGAGAGGCAATGTGAATCAAAAATCTGCTGCCCTTGATCTTGTCATTATTCCATGTAAACTCTCAAGGCTCAATGTCATGGCTGGGCAAGAGGAGGGACAGATGGGGGGTCTTACTGGAGAGTGTTTTTGTGTTGGTACCGGCACTTTACCTATGTTGGCGGGGAGCAGGTGAAGAGCAGGAGCTGCAGTGGGTGTTTCCTCTCAATGATAAGCAACCCCTTTCACAGCCACTTGTTACAGTAAAACCTCGGAGCACTGACTGATTTCCTCCTGGTCAGGTTCTCCCACCCACAGCTCAAGTGTTGCCTAGAAGCACCTCAGCCCCTTTAGTGCACAGCCAGCCTAATCTCCCGTCATGATCTCCTGCTTGTCCAGTTCACCAGTGGTCTACCTATGATAAGACACAGGGGAAGCCTGCAGTGAGAGCGCACAACACATGTTCCATCCCATCTGAAATGCCTTTCAGTCTGTTGTTGGTCTACTATTGGATGTTTGGGCAACTACCAGTCTGGTATTATTCATGCATGTGTTCTGTGCTTTGGACTGGAAGACTTTGAGACACATTTAGGCCTTCGTTCCCCAATGCACCTTAGCAATAAGGTCATCTTCCTACGGCAGAAACTGAAAATGTAAATATAAAGCTAAGGTGGCAAAGTATTATTATTATATTAAAAAGAAATTGAACAGAAGGCGCATCTTTTTTACATTTATTTACACAAGTTGTATGACACACAATAACAAAGGCCAAACAGTTAAGCTCAGTATTCTCTGTGGTTGCACGAGGACTAGCCTATAAGAATGTTTATTGTCAATACAGAGAAAGAAAGAAATCCATTTGATTGCGTGCAATACAAATTATACCCAATTCCTGGATAATCATATTGTTTTCAGTGTCCCTGTGGAGCTGTTCTTCCAAACAGATGCCAATTTTCAAGGTCTCTGAAAAGGGTTTAACCATCTACATTGTTCTTTTTTTTTTCTCTCCAGGAAAAAGCATACTTCATAATGCTGTTTTACCATAGTAATTTGAAACATATCAAAAGGCATCCATTGAACAAATGGTACTGTAATTCAAAAATCAAACACCGGTGATAAAGATAGAAAAAAGGTGGTAGTAGTTGGTGTTTGTGTGCTTCCAAAGATTGTATGTGCCATTGTACTCTACTGTACACATGCTTTAACGTTCAAGTTAAATCAATAACCTTAAAGTCCTATTTACATGTGATTCCATTAGTATGGCTAGCACATTTACAGACAGAACAATGAAATATCTCTACGCTTGATTCAGGCCCAGGTTGGCCCCCCCCGCCCCTGGAAGCCCCTAGGCCCCTGCCTCCGGCGGTGTGTCCAGGGCTTTGATGTGGACGCTGGGCAGACCAAACCAGGCTAAGGGCAGCTCTCTACCGGTGCTGTCGTCCTGGAACTTGATATTTAGGTAGAAGTCTCCGGTGTAGAGGAAGAGCAGGGCACCAACACAGATGGAGTTCTCTTTGGGTTTAACCTAACAACAGCAAAGAAACAGAACATTTAGGATAATTTAATGTGCGCCCTGCAAAGAGCACTTTTGCCACCGGGCTTGTCTTCAGCTGCCAAGAAGCAATACTTTATGCTTAACTCTGTGTTTTTAATGCTATCCCCATGACAACAGCAGGCAGTTTGGTTACATAATGCAATATAAGTGCTTCTGACCCCCCCCCAACACTGACCGCGTCAATGTAGAACGTGTTGGACCCGATGAAGGTGACGGCATCCTGCAGATCGTAGTTCTGGACTCCGTTCTGGTAGTCCTGACAGGGCACCACGGTCAGGGCAAAGGGGCCTACGGCGTTCTTGCTCAGATTGGTCAGTTTCACTTCCAAAGTCACGGCATCGCCCACTTTGCAGTTAGTGATGATGTCGCAGTCGCACGGCTTCCCGTTCACCACCACATCTAGGAAGAGGAAGCGAGAGCGAGAGAGGAAACGGCTTAGCAGGTCTGCTAGGACTACAGAGAAATCAGTGTGTGTTTGTAAGCTTGTGATTAAAAAGCAGCATGCGAATGTAACTCAGGGAATTTCAGGGAAACAAGATTGGCCGTCTTAAAAACCAAGGCAGGCCTTGCACACAGTCATTCAGAGGCTTTCGCATTCCATCTTCTCTTCATTTGCAATTGGCCTATCATACTGCTTCTCATGAGGGATTAATAGGCTTGTTCAGCCCACAATACATTTTATTGACGGTAACGGGAGAGTGCGCAACTACAGTATTTGTTTTGAACAAAGATCTCGGTGAACTCTCTCTCGCTCCCTGTGCGCTCAGAATAAGACCCACGCTAAACGAGGGACATTCAGGGGCCTCCTAGAGATCACCCACGCAATAACTCTTCAGAGAATAACTAGGGCGTATGCACGCACGCACACACACACACAGGCTGTCATACGCTTTCTAGTGTCCCGCCCGTGGCTGTGATAAACACTGCCAGTCAGAGCCCGTATGACAGGCTGATGAAAGAGCTGGGCTGCGTTCAGTGCTGCCGATGTGCCGATCTGTTGAGGAGAATG
>OMKK01084928.1:0-18910 GCA_900302305.1 Polymixia japonica
GAAGAGAGGGAGAAAACAGGATGCTGGAAGCAGAATACCCGCGTAGCATCATGAGCCCGGATAGGTGCCAGTTTTGCCTGGTTGCTATGACGTCTTTCTCAGACACAATAAGAGCTCTGTTGAGTCACATATACAGGAATTTCCTGCAGCACAACTCAAAGAACACACACACACACACACACACACACACACACACACACACACACACACACACACACACACCAGAGAAAAGAGAAGGGGAGAGATAGTAAAGGAATAATAATAGACAGTAGAGTAGCTGTATAGTAAACATATAGCAGCTGTTTCAACCATAACAATTACAATTACATAACAACCATTTCACTTTTGAGAGTTTAATACAGATTTGGGTTGTGAGTCTTTGGAAATGTGTTTCTTCTCAAGATTATTGGTAGATCATAACCATGTGTAGGCTACAGTGGTGTAAAGCTCACTTAGTTTGATGAACATAGTGTTGGGTAACTAGCAGTTAACTCGAAAGCTGGCAGGATTAGAAGGTTTATTAGGCAAACTTTGATACCATGTTTACTCAATAGTGTTGAAATGGTCAGTGACTCAACAGGCTGTCATAAAAATCAGTTCTAAATAAAAATGAGAAAACAAATCCTTTATTGTGTGATAAGGATCTGATGAATGATGTGTATGGATTGAGTAATATGTGAAGTTGTTTTCTCATTTCTACTTAGATGTCTAGCCGTTGTATGACAACGCCTATATAGGAACCAGTTCCGAATTCTGCATAATTCATAATAATGACGTAATACTAATTTGATTTGGGAATATCTCTTTTCTCTTGCCGCCTTTGCCGTCTTACTGGATGATTACAAACCTCCATCTGACTCACTAGTGCCACTAATGCCTCCCTGCTGCCCCAATGAGCCGATGTCTCAAGTTGACTTGCTTAAAAAAATAACAGGATACTCTGACTTGTCACGACAGGAGGTGTGTTTACGGTAAAGACGGAAAATACGGCCTATTCCAGAAAGTCCCCGTTGTTTGACGGGTCGTCAAGACCATTTCGGTGTACAAGAAGCAAATCTGTTTCTGCTGAGACCTGCTTGGCTTATTCTTTATCCTTACCCTCAATTTCCCCTTTAATTCATACTTTTCCTGCAGTTTAGGATAACTAGGAGAGGCAGGTTTTCCATCTTAATTAAGTCCATGCCTCTGTATGGCTAAAATGTTCATACTTTGGCAGATAATATATAGTTCTTAGGCCAGCACTATTATATGGCATGTGGTCAAGACTATTTGGCAGCAACCCAATAGCATGACAGACCAACCACAGACTAATTTCTGGTCAGTGGTTGGTCAATAATGACAGGTTGCTAGGTCTAACCTATTTTTAACTGCCAACAAATAGCTTTCAACATCTGATCAGGATCTAGTTTCAGGACATGCATTATAGCCATGACTGCCTGCTGATTTATTTGTATAATAACAATGCATTAACTCTCATTCAGAGAGCATCAGTGTGGAAGAATGGAAACTCAAGCTATGCTACTATTTATTTAAAGGTTTTATGGTCTCACCACAGGAAAAATTTACTACCTAGTACTCCTTTTCAAGCTGCTTATTTGACTACATACGTGCTGAACTAGGGCTGGGCAACATATTGACTTTTATGATATTACGATGTATTTCAATATGAAAATGTAAATATTGAGATAATTTAGCCAACATGTTTTTTACAACACTGTTGCTCTTAAAAAGGCCACACTAAACATCCTCTCCCTTTCTCTCCTTTGCTCCACTTCCCTGCATGTCATGACTCCTCCCACTTGTAGCTCATGTGTGTTGTTCCAAACATTTACACGACACATTATGCAGATATGTAGTATAGAAAAAGTATGAAAATATCATATTGAATATCACCAGTCTCCAAAAATATTGTGACATCAACTTTCAGCCTTATGCTGAAATTATACTCGACTTTGCACAACCATTAGTAAATGCCATAAAAAAAAAAGATAGGACAATATTTAGTGTAAACCTTTTACATTTTTATTGCTTTTTAAGTATTGAGAGTCAGATTAATCAAAGAGTCCGAAGCCCATGTCTTCATCCGACTCTTCAGATTCCTCTTTCTTCTCTTCCTTTTTCTCTTCCGCTAGAAAGGGGAATAAACAAAAGCCAAAACACTTAATGCAACAGAAAGATGGCCTCATCAATACTCAACTGTACTGTGATCCAAACAGTCCATGTTGCAAAGCATGTATGTACATCTAGGCATCGCTTTCATAAGGCATCCACATTCAGATCAATGTGTGATGGTAAATGTAAACTGAGGGAGGTTGATTGATCTGATATATTTATGTCTGACAAGACAAAGCTTCTTACCAGCTGCAGGTGCAGCCCCTGCTCCAGCGGCCCCACCAGCAGCAGCAGCAGCAGCTGGAGCCGCTACAGCACCACCTGCTGGTACGGAGGCTAACTTGGAGAGGCCTGTGGAAAACAGAGTAATTGTTTGGTTATCTTTTTTTCTATCTTTTGGTCATCTTTTTTGTTTTATCTTCATAGCACCTTGAATATCTGACTTATAGGTGTTCATTGAAAATAAATCACATTTCCCTTGAAAATAAATAAAAACAAAATAAAAATCTTTACCTGAGTTCATAACTTCATTGATGTCTTTGCCATTTAGTTCACTGATGACCTGTGGAGAAGAAAGGGTCTGATAAGCATCTAGAGTGGACAAACACGATGTTTAACGTAACAATACTGTTAATTGTAATACCTTGTTTAAGCGTTCATCATCTGCCTCAATTCCTACACTGCCCAGGATGGCCTTGATGTCCTTCGAGGAGGGGTTGGTGTTGCCACCAAGCACAGCCAGGAGGTAAGCGGCCACGTAACGCATTCTAATAAACACAAAGGATAGAGATTAATAAATAAATAAATAAATAAATAAATAAACGAATAAACAAAGACATATTTAACTGCACGTCACGGTCTGTGAAACAAGTTAACACGCTTCCAGAGAAACATGGCACAACGACTAAAGCTTATTTATAGGCCCGACTAAGACTTAACACTGTGGTGAAGTTATATCTTAAGTGCGCACTACGTCATCGCGTTTTCATGAAGGAATTAGACGAGTCAAGACGACTCGTGAATTTTACGCACAAGAGTAAAAACGCCACTTCGTGATATTTGACTGAACATTTATTTGTATAATGATGACTGTGATAATGTTTAGGATTGGCGGTATTAAGCAAGGCCCGTATCCTCTCTTTATGACGCATCCTACATGAGCCTGGGGTCCGCTCAAACTTGAGCATAGCGCTGTCCAACCCCTACCAACACAACTATATAGTGTGAATATTACTGCACAACGTCGAAAAACTAATATATACATACTATGAACTATGAAAAATATTCACTTACTTTTAAGTCTGAACAGACACGAAACGTCGGTCACGCTGGAACAACCGGAAGAAGGAGGGCGGGCACACAGGAAGATGTAGTGTTCAATGTATCGATGTCATTGGTCCAATTGGATCATTGACATGTGAAACAAGCGAATACATTTATTTTATTTTTTTACTTTAACTATTTTTCAGTTAAAAGCAACGGATTCATTCGTAATGTGTTATAAAAATGCTTGTGTAATAATTTTATTACAGTTTAATTTGAAGAACCAGGACTAACTTCATTTTTGTACTTGATTGTAAGGATTTCTTGCAAAATTGTGGGTGAATTTCAGACAGTGACGCACCAGAAGAGTAAAAAAAAAAGTATAGAAAATACAGTCAATTAATGTTAAATGCTTTATTGTTTATCATTGAGACTGGAATATTCATGCCACGATAAAATGTCAGGGACTTATAATCAATAACAAATGGCCAAGTTTAAATTCAAAAGAGAAATATAAAAGAAGAAACAGCAATTTGAAAATGAAATTTTAAATCTAAAACAAAAAATGAAAAGCTAAAATTGAAAAATAGAACAATAAAGATAGCAAAAAAGGATAAAATAGAAATCAAAATAAAATGTAAAATTTGAAAGTAAAATAACCACTTACTTTTTTTTCAGGTGAATAATGAAAAATAGCCATTCTAATTTTGCAGTACACTTACATTACAAACAAAATAAAAAAAAATAAACAAACAATGTGTGATAAATTCAACATGTCTTTAATACTCGGGTCACATACCAAAAAAGGTTTGGAAAAGTCTGTAGTCTTCCACCAAGTTCTTTTTGAATAAAATAGAAATAAAATAACATTAGATAGATAGATAGATAGATAGATAGATAGATAGATAGATAGATAGATAGATAGATAGATAGATAGATAGATAGATAGATAGATAGATAGATAGATAGATGAAAATACCCCAATAATAGTGTGGCCAATTTGCTCCCTCAGGAGAAGCTCTCTCAGGCACATCAAGGTGTCAACATATTGAATAGTAAAGATTTGCTTGATGTAATGTTGTCAAGCAAAACAATACCTTGGAGCAAGTGAAACACTGTCTGACTCTGTGACAGAAGCTGTGAACAGAACATGATATAAAACACAGAAACACAAGTAAAAGATTGTCTGGCCCCAACCGGCCAGATGGCTGGTAATGTATTTAAGAATATGCACAATAGCAGCCCCTAGTGGATTACACTGATTCAGGTCGATGAACACTATTTATTTTATTTTTATCAATTCACAATTTTCCCCCAAATATATTGTTTTAAATAAATCTTACAGTAGCCATCTCTCATATCACTTGGAACGTGGAAACATGTGGACAAACACAAAAAAGGAACAATCCAATCAAATAATCCCACCAGACAGTAAGGGTGATCATGTGTGCCCTGACCTACAATTCCATCAACTCTTCCTGATCCTCTTGAAGAAAGAGCCAGCGGAACAACCAGACTGATGAACTCCACACAAATGCAGCAATCTTCCGCACGTTCGTCACGTACCAAATCTTGTAACTACATTCTCCAAACAGCATAAGTAAAAAGATAGCCAAGAACCCGAGGAAGAGGCGGTCCAGGACGTAGTTAGCCTTCTCTCTGAAGGTCCACTGGTCCCAAGGCAGGGCTCGCCGTAGTTCACAGTACCGGCTAATGTGTAGTAAAGCTGCCTCGTGGCCGTCGATATCTTCCTCTGGAGCCTCCACCTCTTGGACCCCCTCATCCCCGTCAGCCATTTTATGTCTGTTTCTTAATCGGGTTTGTACTGCAGATCAAAGTTGCTGCCAGTTGGTTGTCTTCAATCTTCTGAGGATGGTAAAATTAAGAAATTATCAGGTTTATTTTTTGACAGTCAGTGAGAAATTGATAGACAGACAGTGTTATTCATCTTTACCAGGGCTTGCTGCTGTCTTCCTTCAGAAATTGTCTTCAGAAAAAGTCTTGCTTCAAAGTAGATTGGTCTTTTAGATGGTATACGGATTATATCAACTAGAATCTTGTTATGTTACACAATGCTTATCCCATCCAGACTAGGCCGCTAGTCTGAACAGTGTTGTATGAAGGCAGTAAATGGCAGGTTGATTACAACACCTACCTCACTGAAGGGACGGTTAGGGATTAGGACACACGCAGCAGTTTCAAATCCCTCAACATGGATGAAGGCGACAGATGGTAATGTCTACTGAAGTCTGGGAGAGAGAGAGAGAGACAGAGAGAGATAGAGGGGGTGAGAGGTAGAGAGAGAGGGAGAGGTAGAGAGAGGGGGGAGAGGGAGGGAGAGAGGGAGATAGCGAGAGAGAGAGAGAGAGGGAGAGAGAGATAGAGAGATGGGTGGGGTGGGGGTGATGGTTTTAGAGCCAGACAGGCTTGATCATGTAAACCAATTTGGCCTTACCAGAGTCAGTTGGTCAGCATATGCGAGGGGAAAATGCACACAAATCTGAGCTAAAACAAGCTTACGTCTGGAGCTAATTGTTACCATACCATAAATGGAGCATCAAGAAATATAATGACAAAAATGTTCAAACCTACATATTGTAAACCAGATAATTAATGGCTTCTGGTAATAATATTAAACCTGCATGTAAGCAGTCTATCATCGACTAGAGGCAAGCAGAGCTCAAATTGATGACAAAGCAGAAGTGACACAGCTTTAGCAGAAGCTTTGCGGGGTTGGTTTTCAACACCACGTCACGCCTAAGGAAATATGGCTCATAGCCCTACTACGTGAATTAGATGAAGAGGCGGAGAGCGTCCTGCGATAAACATATAGCTGCCAGAGTTGTGTTTTATATGGATCGGGTCGATTGATATATGATTCATTTTCCAGGCAGCACCTCTTTACCTTCCCTGCATACTGAAATCCTCCATTAAAAACCAAACTGACCTGGGCAGCACTCTGTACTCGGCATTGATCTTACTCTATAAATCTTCCCTTTCATCCCGTCTTACCACGACTCCTGAAAAACCAACAGTAAGCATTAACAAGATTAGGATAGACTTAACATGAAGAACTAAATTGAATGTATTTTTTATGAACTCGCGTTGTGTCATTATCCAGCGGGCAAACGTGAAACAAGAAGAGTTAAATCAGCAAGAAGGAGAAGAAGAAGAAGATATGCATATTTATTGTTTTGAACTTACCAGCAGGTATTGCATTTGAAAGGTTTGTTATACCACTTGTGTGCCGTCACGGAATAATTCAATATGAATTAATCAGGACAGCAATGCGTGAAAGCAACATAATGCAGGCATAAAACGTTTTTTCTGTGTTTGCGGTCATATTTTATAAAGAATTGACGGTGACAGAAACGCGAATGTGTCGGAAATGTCCTGTGACTCGGTGAAGTGCTTCGTTGAAGTCCACTAATGGGTCCATGTCCCACTTAATATTACAGTTTCCTGCTCATCGCTGCAACATGGCCAGATCTCACTGCAGGCCGTGTGTGCAGGCGTGCTGCAGTCCGTGCTACAGGTTGACAGCCATTTTCTCCGTCAGGGCTGGTGTGTTGGTGGGACAGGGACTAGGCTCCGCGGGCTTACACAACATGCATCGGCTAGTGATCTGGATCAGAGTGACACGGAATCGCTTTATCCTGAAGGCGTAAACCATGGGATTGAGAGCCGAGTTCACATGGGACATGAAAATCCCCGCGTACATGGCGAACTTGGGCACGTAACAGTCAGGGCGGAAGAAGGTGATGCAGTTCATAATGTGTAGCGGTAGCCAACATAGAGCAAAGAGGAAGACCACCAGGGCCAGTGACTTGGCCAGCCTCAACTCCTTCCGGTAGTACCTGTCGGCGTCGCAGGTGGCTTCTGCACGGCGGTTAAGCTGTCTCCGGATCACCCTGAAGATCTCGGCGTACAGAGCAATCATTATGGTTAACGGTACGACAACCCAGCCGAAGAAGTTGAAGTAGACCATGTAGTCCATGCTCATGACGGAGGTGAATTTGCAGACGATGTCTGCCGAGCTGCTGAGGTTTCCGCGGGCGCCGTGGTTGTGCCAACCGATCATCGGAACCAATCCTGTGAGGAAGGAAAGGATCCAGCACAGGCAAACGGCCACCCATGCCCTGTTTTGGGTCACTATGATGCAATACCTGAACAGAGGAATAGAAAAAAAGATTAGAAGTTAAAATAAATAAAAGATATCAGCAAAGCAAATGTATTGTAGTTGCCTCGATGCATACATGCACACAAATTATATTTTTGTATTTGAGAACATCACTTTTTTTTTAATCAAAAGCCAGTTGCTTTTATCACAGAAAACGCTAGGTTGTTGTATTATGTTGTAATTCTGTGCCTTTTTTTGTCAGCTAATAAACAAAAAGGGTTTGGAGGCCTGCCACAATCCCTTAAACTATCCCTAAAGTCACTTATTTAAGCAGACAGAGACATTTTAATTTGCTTAAAAGCTTTTGACGTCCAGCCCATTGATTTGCATTAAACCGGGCAGAGATATATGGCACCATGTCAGACATACTGATTTCAGCAGTAGAATAACCCTCTATAGAATTACACCATGCTACAAAACAAACCTTTTGAAATGACAAAGAAAAGCTGTCAGTCATAAGTATTTAATTGTTCTTGTCAAGAATACGCTGTCAATAACTCTATTGATTATACTTTTCCGGATAGCGTCATCAAAATGATCATGGCTAAAAACTCACCCCAAGCAGTCTTACCAAACCAATCTCTGCTTCCTTTTTTCCCCCCCGTTAATATCGAACGTCTAAATTAGGAGGAAACAGAATCACACCTGTTGAGTGACAGAAAGAAAGCTCGCTGTTGATTGGTCGGAACTCACTTAGTGGGAATCTTGACTCGCAGGTATCGGTCAATGGCGATGGCCAGCAGGGACAATATGGAACTCTGGGTGATGATCAGCAGCAGGCAGGAGAGGAAGAGGCAAGTGTAGAACTGAGTGTTCAGTCCCAGGCTGATGATGACAGCCAGAGGGATAACCAAGGCCCCCACGGCGATGTCTGCCACCGCCAGAGACACGATGAAGCAGAAGGTGGTGTCCCGGAGAGCCCGGTTCACAGATACCACCAGTACCACCAGCACGTTCCCCAACACGGAGGCCAGGGCGATGGCTGTCTCGATGGAGATGTACATCATGTCCACATGCTCCCGAGGGTGGATACCAGGCGAGGAAGACATTTTTACTACTGGCAAATCTTCCTCGAACTTTTTTCAGATAGAATAGATTAAAAGAGGTTTT
This sequence comes from Polymixia japonica, assembly GCA_900302305.1. Classification (NCBI taxonomy): domain Eukaryota; kingdom Metazoa; phylum Chordata; class Actinopteri; order Polymixiiformes; family Polymixiidae; genus Polymixia; species Polymixia japonica. Next base: position 8,666 of record OMKK01084928.1, read on the forward strand.
TAGAGCATCTTTTTTCAGCTTTGCGTTATGGATTGAGCCCGGTGTCCTCCTCCATTGTGCATGTTCTCAGCGCCGTTGAGAAGAACTGTAGGTCTCCTCTTCGCTGCATTTACCCAATGAGTGGCCCCCGTTCTGATGAAGGGATCTGGAGAGGTGAATACCCAGCATATTCTTCAAGCTCCACACAAGACTGAGCCCCCCTGCATCTCTCCTCTGTCTTCTCCCTCCTAACCTGCTCTCTCGCTGTTTCTCTCTCTCTCTCTCTCTCTCTCTCTCTCTCTCTCTCTATATCTCTCTCTCACTCTCTCTTCTCTTCTCTCTCTCTCTCTCTCTCTCTCTCTCTCTCTCTCTCTCTCTCTCTCTCTCTCTCTCTCTCTCTCTCTCTCTCTCTCTCTCACACAACACACCCTCTCTATCCCCATGCAAAGGAGTCATTAAATCAAGGGGAGGGACTGACGCACCAGTAGCCTTGTACATGTCAGTGTATACAGTATATATGCTGTATATATGCTGTATATGTGTGTGTGTGTGTGTGTGTGTATGTGCAAACGAGTTGGCTTGCATTGTCAACAAGTGAATTCATCCCACCCCTACGTGAGAAAAGTAAGATTTTAACACTCAATACTAGACAAAATGATTCATTAAGGTTAATTAACTTGCTGTGTGGTCTTTTAGGCTTTGATTTCACAACATTTGATGGAAAGAATGTATTTTGGGTGGTGCTAACCAGCTGTGAACTGAAAATGGGAAGGCATAGTTACATCTGTTTTTACTGGTCAGAAAGTCCTTTAAGTCTTATTAGAGCTTTATGTGACCCAAGAGGATGGACGTAGTTGTAAATTATGCCGTATGAATCATGGGCGCCCAGGTCCCTAACAGAAGGTGAGGAATTTTGAAAAGCAATTCCCCAACGCATTAGATAATAACACATAAGGTATGGATACTAAGATTGGTACTTTTTGTTGTTGTAATGAATATTAGATTCAGATGTCACATGGGTGGATTAATGAAGGAATTCACCATCTTCAGTGTGACTACAGTCCTCTCCGGTCTGAGCGCTCACCTACTCTACCCTCATTGATTTCCCCTTTAATCATGCAACGTCAATACCTTAGAGACATGGCAGCTAATTGGAGTTATGTAATGTGTGAGTTACGGTAGTAATAGACGTATAATTCACGATTTATTCCACCAGATTTGATTAGTAGGAGGCTAGATAGTATTCAATTAAAATTCCATCAGTCAAGTGAAAAAGGGGTTTTATATAGTTAGAAACTAATAGAAATGTACATTTATACATTTACACACATATACACACACGCACGACGTGCACAATACACACACACACACATATATTTCTAACATATAATTGTGTTTTCCTCTGGCCATGCACTATTTTTACTATAAAGTGCACCGACCATTTTAATTACCTTAAAGCTTAACTTAAGTTGGAAAATGTTCACCTATGCATCCAAAACTCTTGGCAGTTAGTACGAAAGATGCATTAATGAAGTAATCCCAGAGATGGGCTTTAATCCATTAAGGAAAGGTTTCCAAGTCTGCCCGTAAACTCATTCATTTTGTTCTCTCTCTCTCGCTCTCTCTCTCTCTCTCTCTCTTTTTTTATAAGAAAGGGATGAGTCAGGACTTTGTTTTGGGACGCTGGCCCTGATCTTATACTGTAGTCTGTGCATTATACTGGGTCCACATCATCTTTCCACAAGCCTTCAATATCTCAAGTGGGAGTCCACAAGCATAGTCAGTTCTTTGGGACACCAATCGGTGTTTTAAGGTTGTTAGAAATGTAGTTTGAAAATAAAAATGATTTAGACCACTGCGGTGTGCACCGGTAAGGAACAATAGATCTGACACCCCAGGACGAGATTTCATCATCTTGTCATTCTATTTGTTGGTATTTCACTTAGAAGTAATGCTGTTTTACTTATGATAGATGTTTAACTTATTTGAATAAGAACGGTTTTGCTGCACTGGCTAATGTCTCCTTCCTGCACTGAATCCTCCTGTAATGTAAAACCCACCCTGTGACTATATTAATAATGCGCATTAATTGCTTGAGAAATGGAGACTCCACAACGTCTATGAATAGAGGTAATGAATTTGATTACGGCCTTGCAGAGATCCGCTAGTGTCTGTGTCGGGGGGGGGAGTGTGTGAGTATGTGAGCTTCTATTACTGGTACCAATTAACAGAACCATTCTCAGCATCCTCACCCAACATCCCATCGTAATGCAGAGATGAGGGATGCTTGAGATCAGCTTATTTCCCCCTGACACAAATGTCAACCTTTCCTATTTCCTAGAGGGCTAACATGGGTGTGAAGCCACATTCTGAGTTAATCAACAGGCGACAGGTGAAGCAGCAAGCGAAACAACTAAACAGGGAACGCCTGTTTATTTGAATGTGACTAATAAGCGTAGGTGGTGACCTACTTCCTCTACACTGCTGATTGAAACACAAGATCTAGTTGGCACCACTTAGCGGGCCATTTTTTTTAGCATTGTGTAATCCTAGTGTTTCGTCATATAACGTGGTACTTTATTGATCGTTTAGCCCCCTCTAGTGAAGTGTGAGTTTAGGGTCAGCTAGAGAGCAGCGTCCCTGGAACTCGAAGGGATTTAGCTTCTTGCTCAGAGACACTTTGGCAAGGTGTGTGCCAACTGACACAGGTCACACCTGTGGTTACACCTTAAAAGAAGAGGGTTAAGGAACATAAAATCATGCCTATATATTCCATAACAGCCTGGATTGTGCACCAAGTTTTCCCAAGATGCATTGCGCTACACTGAGCACAACACAACAGAGCCAACAGAGAGCCATCCTCAAAGAGTTGTAGTTTTCAAAATTACTACCCTGGGATATGTGACGTAATTTTGACGTAGCAACCCCTGAAGTCCACACACACAAAAATATGCGAGCGGAGTTGGTATTTCCAATCGGAAGCACTGGCAGTTGGCCAAAACAACTACACTGCATTACTTGTTTGTTGTTTTGCGGTGTTACCTTCCTTTAAAGGACAGTCTCTCTAACCACTGGGCAACCCTGCCACCCTGAACAGACATGGTCTAGCATGATGAGTGACATACACACGTGCCTGTGTAGCTGCGTAACTTCTTAGCTAATAAGTAGAATCATCTAGTATAGTTATGACATATATAATCTATGAACTGCTGCTGACTTCACACACACACACACACACACACACACACACACATACACACACCATTTTACGACTAGAGGCTGAAATTATACAAGAATGCCACTGAGCTGCTTTAACCTGCTTAGTCCTGTACAGGGTCACAGGGGGATGGAGCCTATCCCAGCTTACTTTAGGTGAGAGGCAAGGGGACACCTAGGATGGGACACCACCTGGACACTCCATATGGGCAATTTTGACTCTCCGATTAGCCTAAACCCGCATGTTTTGGGGTAGAGGGAGGACCCCCACGCAAACATGCAAACTCCACGCAGACAGGATATGGGCCGGGAATCGAACCCAGGACCCTGGCGCTGTGGAGACAGTGCTGAGTGCGAGTACAGTACAGTACAGTATATAAAACATGGGTTCCTGAGTCCCCTCTAATGGACAAAACATTGAACCATTGTTAAAGAACCAGCTTCTCTTGAGTTAACTGAATTTGCTGAGTAAGGAAACAGGCTAACTGTGACTGTCTAACAGTGAATGGGAAGAGTGCACGGTATAAATTATAAAACTATAACAGTGTTTTATTGATTATGACTCATGATTAAATGATAAGGGACAAGGACTTTGGAGGTGTCGTCAGGATATTTAGGACAACAATCAATATGTGTGGGTGCGTCAGTTAACGATTATGTTTTGTCAAGGCAGCAACTTCATAAAATGTTTTCATAAAAGTGTTTTTTCAGCAAGGATAATGAAGTATAATGTTTACTTCCTTAATTTTTCTGCTACTGTCACCACTTTGATAATTAGCTTGCTCCTGTGATTTGTAAAAGTTCTGCCAAGTAATTGTCCGTTTTGCTTGCACAACTTTCTCTGTCGCGCCGCCGCAGTCATGTTGGAATCCATTCAGTGGACTGGTCCAACCAAGGAAGCGAAAGTGATCCACTTGTGACCCTGAGGGATTGCATAACCATCCACTTACCAGAAAATAGCAGGATATTCAACCGCCAGGTTTGCCCGGATTGATGAGAATTAAATAAAGACAGAAACTCTATTCTAAAACTGCAAAGACTAATGACATTCAATGCGTTTCTAAAATATTTTTGTAACCCGTTACATTTGGTAGACTTAATAATGATACAAATGTGTCCTGTTAGAAAACTGTAGGCACACCCTACTCTACTGGATGTTAAGTAGAGATAAATTTCTATAAATAAACATTTCCAAACACTTTGTGCGGATGAGCTCAGTGATTGTACTGATAACAGAGAAACTTTAATCTGCTCCGAGCTATCCCTCACTCTCACTTCTGTTATCTAACGTCTTTACCGACATTAGATAAAGTTATTAAATTGACACCATGTAAATGTGAAGAAACTTTTATTTTAATAACAAGCTTTCTTATATGACTTGTGATCAGTCTAGTTTTCCCTCTATACTAATGCTAAGTTATGAGGAATATATTTTTCCTGTGTTTATCCAAATGCAGAAGCTGAAGATTTCATTCCTAATTTAATGTAACTGAAATTAAAAAAAAATAAATAATTCTGCTTAATTACAAACTAAAATAATTAAATACATTTTCATTTTCAGATTTGCATTTTCCTGGCTGGCCTTTTTTTTTTTTTTACCCACAGTTTGTTAAAAGTTAAATGCTACTTTTTAGTGATGAACATCTGAATCTACAAATCCTACAAATTTGTAAACACAAAGTATGCAGTAAAATCAGTAAGTGTGACCTCATCACCTGAAAAAAAAACTATCACAGAGACTGAGGACTTCCTCAAAAGATCTCACAAGGCTAAAATAGATCACAGTTCACATTCATATTCGTGGCGTGAGTCATATGCCGTCAAACGTCGGCTGAACATTGGAAACGATGGCTGTCGGTGAGGTGGTCTACACAGTACTGGAGGTGCTGATTGCCATCAGCTGTTTCCTGGGTAATCTGTTAGTGATCTGGGCGGTCTGGTCTAGCAAATGCCTACGGCAGCCCACCTTCTGCTTCATGGTGTCTCTGGCGGTGGCTGACTTTATGGTGGGCTGCGTGGCGATACCGATGGCTGTGGTGGTGGACGGACGGTTAAAGACTTCATTCCACGACTGTCTCTTCATCTGCTGTGTGGTGATCCTATTTACCCTGGCCTCGGTCTTGTCTCTGTTGGCCATCGCAGTGGACCGGTACCTCCGTGTCTTCATCCCTCTCAGGTAAGCTGTCTGCTCATCTGCACTCATGGACCAATTGTACATGTTTATTGCTGTGTGTGAGTCCTGTATAGCACCATGTGGGGAGAATGGCAGCAACACCAAGCCAAAACAAGAGTCACTGAAGCCACCCATGTTAAATACACTGATGGTATTGTGAGGGACATCCAATGGAATAAGTTATGCTGTGTATGCACATACAGAACACACACACACACACACACACACACACATACACACACACACTTTATTGTGGATTTCATCTCGCACCAACCGTTCACATGTCATTGCAGAGAGACAATGTTTTTTTTTAAAGGTACTATATACAATATTTTGAACATTAATATAGCAGCAAATAACTATTTGCTATGTAAAGATATAGTGGAGTAATGGTCGTCCTGAGCAGAGAATAAAGTCACACTCCCTCTGTGTGTGTTGTAATTCGAGCTTCTCTGTTCTTTGTTTTGGTAGCCGGTCTGGCCGCGCGTACATGTTGGTGCATTAGTGTTAATGTGGCCGACGCCCATTTGTTTTGGTCTGAGATGCTGGTGCTCTAGTGTGACATCTAGTGGCTAAATATCACATATAGCTCCTTTAACTAACACCACAGATTGTGTATATTTATTGAGGGATCAACTTAGTTTTTACCAACAATTTCTACTTGATGGTATTGCGACACGTTTGACTGAGTATATAAAACAGATAGATCACAAATGATAATACCAGTAATTACTGCTCTTCTCCACAGGTACAAAAGGACTGTAACACAGAGATATTCTTGGCTGGTGGCAGCGGGGTGTTGGATTGTTGCGATCGTACTGAGCTTCACACCGATGTTTGGTTGGTACAACCACAGGACCCTTTCTGATTCTCTGTCAGTCAACTCCTCTACCATCGTCTGTCAGTTCATAGCCGTTATCCCCATGTCATATCTGGTGTACTTCAGCTTTTTCCTCTGCACGCTAACACCCTTGTTGGTTATGACAGTATTGTACTGCTACATCTTCTGTACAATTCGCCGCAGCCTTCGAGGGAAGCCAGGAAGTAGCGCTCAACCGCAGTCCCATGCCTACCTCAAAAAAGAGAAACATCTGGCGGGATCCCTGTCTCTGGTCTTGGCCCTGTTTGCCCTCTGCTGGCTGCCCTTGCACGTAATGAACTGTATTGTTTACTTTGGCGGGCCATCGGATGTACCATACATAGCTTTCTACGTGGGCATCTTGCTTTCTCATGCTAATTCAGCTGTCAACCCGGTCGTCTACGCTTTCAAAATCCCTAAGATCAAGACGGCATACCTGAGGATCTGGACACAATTCACTGTATGTGGAGAAGACAAGCAGAGATCCCCGACTAGCCAGACTACAGACAACAATGCCAGTAGCAACATTAACAGTGTGGTCAAAAATGACTGAGGGGAAACTTTTATTCACTTTTATTTAACTAAATTAATTTGATTTTGATCTTGATATACATATGAATCTATCTCTATCTGCCCTCTTGGTTGAGGTGCAGGGCCAGCCAGCTAGTGTGACTCACTTTGTGGCAGGATACCACAGAGAGATCAAAGATAGGCCTATCGGTTAGAGGACCACTTCCACCCACACGTTTGTATTCTTTTACATTGTTGAGAAGGCAGAGAGAAGCATTTTCTGTCTGTTTCACAACCCTGTAAAGGCCCAATTGGGTTAAAAACGTTTTCTCACAAAACAATTTATACACTAGGTTTTTGATACAGTGAATGACAGTATGGGACAGATATATTTACATGTTTGTTGTGGCTGTAAAGGTTTGGGAAGGAGAAAGATTACTTTAAAATAAAATAAACGAATAATAATTCCTGATTCTTTGTGTGTGTGTGTGTGTGCGTGCGTGCGTGTGTGTGCGTCTATATCAGTGTATGCGTGTGTGTGTGTGTGTGTGTATGTGTGTGTATTACTTCCACTTGATTTACTTCCACATTATTTCACTTTTCATTTCTGTCCCCTAGTTTTAGTTCCGCAAGTTCATTTCACCGGCAGACTTTTACCAGAGTGGCCCGTTCCGACCGGTCGCAAGCAGTCGCAACACTTTCTGGGATTCGCGAACTTCTATCGGAGGTTCGTTCGTAACTACGGCCTCTCGCCGCTCTCGCGTCCGCATCCACCGCCTTCTGTTGGACCGCAGAAGCAGAGAGACCGCATTAAAGGAACTCAAGGATCGTTTTGCGTCAGCACGTGTTCTCATCCAGCCTGATCCCAGTCTGCAGTTCGTCGTTGAGGCGGATGCTTCAGACACATGTGGTGCAGTAGGTGCAGTGCTGTCACAGATGATCCACTATTGACGATAAACTTCACCCCTGTGCCTCCTTCTCTGGGAAGCTATCTCCTCCGGAGAGGAATTACGACGTGGGTAATAGAGAGCTGCTGGCCGTCAGGCCAGCGCTGGAGGGGTGACGCCGCTGGTTGGAGGGAGCGGAACAGAGTTTTGTGGTATGGGCTGATCACCGTAATCTCACTTACCTCCAGACAGCAAAACATCTTAATTGTCGCCAAGCCCGATGGGCAGAATTGTTTTGGGCGATTCAATTTTATGCTGTCTTATCGCCCTGGCTCCCGGAACATTAAGCCCGACGCGTTGCCCCGTATGGACACCGCCACCGAGGAGAATGCAGAACCCGGTTCCATATTACCTCAGACCTGCTTTGTGGCTGCGATCTCCTGGGAGATTGAATCGGAGGTCAGAAGGGCACAGACACACCAGCCTGATCCAGGTAATGGTCCACCTAACCGTTTATTCGTTCCAGACTCTGTGTGCTCCCGAGTCCTGCAATGGTTCTCATGCTGCTTGACTCACCTGTCATCCGGGTATGACGCGGACCATTGAATTCCTCCGCCAGTGGTTTTGGTGGCCCACCATGGAAGCAGATACACGCGGGTTCATAGCTGCCTGTACAGTATGCGCCCGGAGCGAGACCTCCTCCAGACCTCCTCCAGACCTCGCCAGTCCCCAGTAGACCATGGTCGCACGTCGCCTTAGACTTTGTTACCAGGCTTCCGTCTGATGGTAAGACTACCATATTAACCATTATAGACCAGTTTTCTAAGGCAGTTCACTTCGTGGCTGTAGCCAAACTACCATCTGCTAGGGAGACAGCCGACCTCAAGGTTACACATGTATTCCGCCTTCATGGCATTCCAAAAGACATTGTATCAGATAGAGATAGAGGGCCCCAATTCATTTCGCAAGTGTGGAAAGCGTTTTGTAATGCATTGGGAGCTACCGGGAGTCTGTCCTCAGGATACCACCCGCAGACGAACGGACAGGCTGAGAGGGCGAACCAACAGCTGGAGGCAGCACTACGTTGCGTGACGTCCACCAACCCGGCTACCTGGAGTAATTCATCCTCTGGAGTATCCCCGTTTCTCTGTTCACTGGGGTATCAGCCCCCATTATTCCCTGTTCAGGAGGAGGAGGTGGCGGTACCCTCGGTCCAGGCGCACCGGTGGACGCGGAGGCGGGCCCGCAATGCTCTGCCGCGAGCGTCCGAACGTTCGCAGGTTCAAGCCAACCGCCGCCGCACTCCCGCACCCATCTATTCTCCGGGGCAGAAGGTTTGGCTTAGTGCAAAAGACTTGCCACTGAGAGAGGAAACTAGGAAGTTGGCTCCACGTTTTTTTTAGGTCCATTTGAAATTGAGACTGTCATTAACCCCTGTGCTGTCCCTCTCGGACTGCCGCCCTCCCTTCGTGTCCACCCCACGTTTCATGTTTTTCAGATCAAGCCCATTGAATCCAGTACCCTATCCGCACCTGCACCAGCTCCTGCGCCACCCAGGATTATCAACAACCACCCAGCTTTCACGGTCCAGCAGTTGCTGGACGTGCGCCGCCGAGAGAGGGGGTTACAGTATCTAGTGGATCGGGAGGGGTATGGTCCCGAGGAACGTTCACGGATTCCTCGGCACAGATTTTTGGATGCATCATCAATCAGGGATTTTCGAAGAAGACAACAGACCATGGTTAGAAGTACGCCAAGAGGCGTTCGTAGGCAGGGGGAGGGGAGGTACTGTTATGCCATCTACTGCCACTGAAAGGCAGTGATGAGGTGTTTCGTGTGAACAGGGGTTGGGTTTCTCTTGTGTTGTTTTGTCTGCGTCTATGTGGTCGGGAGAGGTGTGTGGTACATACCTGCCACTCATCAACTCATCAGCCTGCAGTACATCAACACGAGGTTTCCTGTCATTCATCGCCAGATCGTGATCACCGCTAACTCACTATTATCGTTCTAGCCTACGCCCTTTGACCACTGCCTGGACCTCGGAAACCGTGTCTGCTTATGCCCCGACCCGGACTGCCTTACCACACTAGAGCCGTTATCTATTTACTTCTCTCCTTTGTTGAATGAAAACCTGTTATTTGTTTGGTTCCACTTATTCATAGAACTTGACACTGACATGAATTTCATGGAACATCCTTCTAAATGCATTCATAAGAGATGATATTGAAACTAGGCTTGTTTGATGGCATGAAACTAGATTAATTTCCTCCTAACACCCTACGCGTGTGCACTCTTCATGAACTGTTCTTTCAGACTTTTAATTTGCATTTTCACATTTGCATTTTCCTGGATGGCCTTTTTTTTAACCCACAGTAAGTATTGTTTACAGTGAATCTACAAATCCTACAAATTTGTAAATACAAAGCATGCAGGAAAATCAGCAAGGACCTCATCACCTGAAAAAAAAAAAACCCATCAGAGAGACTGAGGACTTCCTCAAAAGATCTCACAAGGGTAAAATAGATCACAGTTCACATTCATATTCGTGGCATGGGTCATATGCCGTCAAACGTCGGCTGAACATTGGAAACGATGGCTGTCGGTGAGGTGGTCTACACAGT
>OMKK01084929.1:0-12341 GCA_900302305.1 Polymixia japonica
AAGGTAACGGTGGCCACGAACGAGGAGTTTAGGTCATCTCCCTGCGATTAGAGGAGAGGATTTAGTAGAGGGAGAACAGACCGGAATCACATAATGGGACGCAGCTATTTGGGATCAACTGCTGGCAGGTTCAGAAGCACGCTAGAGACTGGCTCGCTCGCTCTCTCTCTCTCGCTCTCTCTCTCTCGCTTTCTCTCTCTCTCTCGCTTTCTCTCTCTCTCTCTCCCAGCAAGTTTTGGCCATGGCTTCAGTACTCGTACCGGTGGCGTGTCCTATATTCAAACTCTGTCCTCCTTGAACCTGTTCAGCAGTAGCAGGAGAAGAGATGCCAGGGCTGTGGTGGCTGAGAACATCCGCCGATTGGCCCTCAAGGCGGGCTTCTATCCTCAACCATTACGTTTGGTCAAGGTAATAGCTTTATGAATTATCCTAGATCCTGTCAAAGGATACTTGTCACACTTCACTATTAACTCCACTGTCAAATAAGCATGTGACTGCAACGAGCATGTGACCAGGACCCACTACTGTTAAATAGCACTCTTTTAATAACTACAGGCTGCAATTATACAAGAATTGCGATGGGCATCTTTAATTGCTCAAGATACTTATTATATTGTTATGTAATTGTTGACCCTAACGTCCAGAGCTGCATTACCCAAAACGAGGTGGTCTCAGATTTTGCCTAAAATCACTGTTTTGCCAAACTTTGCTTTAAAGATGTGTAACAACACATTATGCATTAATACCGCATTATGTAATAACTCAACAAAATGTAAACACCCGCATTTTGTAATAATAATAATAATCTGCCACATTTTGTAATAAACAGCCTTGACGCAATATGTAATACATTTACCTGCATTTTGTAATAAATTATTACATATTGTGGTGGTTATTACAAAATATGGGAGCTGGACTTTTTTTTAATGAATATATAATAACATGGTGCACACACATGCAGATGAAAATGAGCTTAGAGCTAACTCTGGTACATTTACATTGATGTGGAAACTGACATGTTGATTAATGTGCATTGTCCCTTCCTTTAATTAAACTGAAACTGAAACATCAAGTGTCACTTTATTCCTTAGCTTAATAGAAACTGTAGGGTTCATAGAGACATAAAAACTGCATGACACTGAGTGTTATACTGACACAAACATCTAAGTATTGGTACATACAAATGTCAGCACACACACACACATGCATGTGTGCACACACACATACACAGCTCTGCCATTAAGCAATCAGGATTAAGCAATTTGACTATACAGAAAGAGACAAAAATGGTTGCACAACAAACAACTTGTCTGTCAGCACGGACACGGTAGCTATTGCTATTTTACTCTAAAATGCTCAAACTTACCAAAAAACATTTTTGTTCACATTCGATATCATACCTGCTGTTTATTACAAAATGCGGCAGATTATTAGAAAATGTGGGTGTTATTACATAATGAAGTGAAAATGTACATTTTGTTGAGTTATTAAATAATGCAGTGTTATTACATTATGTGTTGTTACAAGATGCTCTACGCGACTTTGTATAATTTCAGCCTATAGTTAATGCTATTGAGCAGTGGTAAGTTCCATTGCATGCTCGTTGCAGTCAGTGCGTGTGCATGTGGAGTCAACAGACTTACCTGGGCCTGCCTCTTTATGTGGTTGTAGAACTGGATCCTTTTGTGCATGTAAATGTCTTTTTCTGCATGGTTGTTGCCTGCAGGTGAACCATGCCAGTGATGTCTGGGTCATGGGGACAGCGGAGCCAGAAAGTTATGATGCCATCGTGACCAATCAACCTGGTGTTGTCATAGCAGCCCCTGGGGCCGACTGCATGCCCCTCCTATTTGCTGACCCTGTGTCAAAGGTCATCGGAGCCGCTCATGCAGGTGAGTGTCAGGGTCACCTGTCACCATAAAATTTAACATTGAGGTCACGCTTGATTTAGCTTCTTTTGCAACCGACTTCTGGCATTCTGGCAAGTATTTCAAAATTTTAAATTGTATCAGATAACCATTCCATTTAAAGTCCTGTGTGGTATCCAAATGACGTAACGGCGGAAAAATAAGGCAAAGTAGTAGTAGTAGTTTATTGTCCCCGGGGGGAAAATAGGTTGCAGCAATTTCACACAGGCATTAAAAACAAAAGGATTCACACAGAAATCACACAAGCATTAAAAAGGTACACAGTACAATGACAGTGACACAACAACGATCACATACACACAGACCAGCTGGATCCAAGTGTTGTTCAAACACTATCAAAATGTAACCTAACTGACTATCTTGCTTCATTGACATAATCATAGATCTCACATAACTTGACAGGGGTAGTCATTTGTTTATCTTAAAGTCTAAATCATTTGCTGATTTTTTTAAAGTAAAGTAGCTTGCAGAATCACCACTGTAAACCCTTTAATTATTAATTTGTCCAAAAGAACACCCCTTTTTCTACTTATTTGTTGTCAGGTTGGAAAGGAACCCTCATGGGGGTTGCTATGGCAACAGTCAATGCCATGGTGAGGGAATTTGGTTGCAGATTGAGTGACATTGTCGTGGCGATCGGACCATCAGTGGGGGCATGTTGTTTCACCATGGAGAGAGAGCAAGCTTTGGAATTTCACCACATCCATCCTAAATGTGTCCCTGACCTACACTCACCCAGACCGCATGTCAACATCCGCCTCGCTACCAGGTAAAGGAACCACCACAAAATTCATTATAACACTGTGTGACACAGTTAGCTAGATAGAGTAGTCATTGCTGCCTTTCCCCTTACCTAGGCTTTAGGAGTTTACTACCTGCATTAAAGTGAAGCTAAAGGTCAGTTCTTCTTTCTGATGAATGCTTTTTCAAGAGATCATCTCAACATTAATGTCAATTTATGATCAGGCTTTTAAATGACACGTTTAAAATCAGTGAGTTAATCAAAAGACTTCCAATAAATACTCCATGGTCGCTGTCTCTTTGTGATTCATTACCATGGCAACAGTTCCCCTACTATCCCTTGTTAGATTGGCTACAGAGATATTGTGATCTCAGAATGTTCTCTGTGGTTAGATGGCAGGCAAATCATAGGTATCACTCTGGGCCAAGCCATAGATTTAGAAAGATTAAGACAAGATAGTATTTCTCAACAGATGTCAAATGCTCTGATTGACCAGTAGACTTATCCAAAATAGCATGGTAGCCATACTGCTGCACACACTGTTCCCACACAGTTCATATGTGGAATATAGTAAAACACTTAGAACAGCTTATAATTTGTATGTGATATTTGCTGTTGTATCCTGGTTCTTTGCACTTATTACATTTGTGAGGGCATTTGTTAGATTATCTCCTTCTGATGTCCTAAAAATGTATCAAATCAAATCAATCTATGTTCCTGAATTAATCAAACATCCAATTCTTCATCCCAGGATTCTTCTCCAAAGGGGTGGCATCCTACCTGAGCATATCCATGATGACACAGTGTTGGACAGATCTTGTGTGACCCCCTGCACCTCTTGTCACCCTGAGTCTTTCTTCTCCCATGTCCGTGATGGACTCCACTTTGGAACCCAGGTGGGCTTCCTGTGGATCCAGGAAACACAAGAACCAGGGCTACTTTCAGCACACAAAACACTGGGAAATGTATAGACTGTATTCCATGCATGTATGTTCACTGGAGTGATGGAGATTTATTCTGTTCATGAAATTGATAAAAACGTTTATTTAGATATCTGACTGAATGAATGATTGAAAGCTGTCTAAATTATATGATAATTTTCATCTTCAATGGATGACTCCAGAATTAATGAATCATCTATAGATATATGATAGTAAAATATTTAAAACAACCCTTTATGAGGAATGAGGACTATAGTATAGTTTATACAGTACATTGCACCACTTTTAATTTTCTGTTCACTTGTTTAAAGGCCTATTAACTCCACTGTAAAACAAGTTTTAACTGCATTGTTTAAGTTCCAGCTGGGTAGGTTTTATTTAACAGGACCAATTAAGACCAGCTGCTGTGCTTAATCAGCATTAATAAGCATGCTGACATTCAGGGGGCAGATAGAGAAGCAGAGTGAAAGTGAAAGTATGGTTGCTATGGTGTAAGAGCTCAAAACAAACACAAGGGGGAACCGTTTGCTCTTAGTTGAATCTGCATTGCTCTTAGAAGAGATGTGTTGGTTACAATGTAACAAACTCACATTTCACAGTTGCTGTAGTAATTAATGGCGTTTCTTACATATTCAGAAATGTGTTTTGGTCTTAGAAAGTACTAGCATGGAGTATGGGGTTGATTAATCTTCACCAGTGTGTGAATGTGGTATTTGCACATCTGTGTTGAGATGGTGGTGATTGTGTGAGATTGTAAATTCCAGGAATTTATCACTGGTCTATAAGTAAGTGACATAGTATCACAAAAGATCATGATTCAGTTTGGGGTTGGGGGTTCAAAACATGAGACACCACAACAGTGAACATTTAGTTCCTAAGATTTTGCGATAAACAGTTAGCAATTGAAAAATGATCTGACTATTTTCTGAAATTTCCAGGTACAGATGATTGATCTGTTGAATTTTACTTAAAATGCTGGGATATTTTATGTATACCTCTATTCAAAATGTATAATGTGTTTTCACACATCCAGAGAAAGGCGCTTTGAAATAAAATGTATTATTATTATTATTATTATTATTATTATTAAAAGAATTGAGTGCATCTATGAAACAAGTTTTAATTACTTTAATTTGAAAACCTGAAAAATACCCTTATTACTAGATAATTGGTGACCTATAACTCTTGTAACTATAGCTTATGAGATGCCTTGATGTATGCAAACAGACTAAAAACCATTAATGAAACTCAAACTGGCTTTGTGTCCAATACACATATCAGCTGTAATATAAGACTAGCCTTGATCTTTTAGATTTTTCATATGTTGTACAATTTTTATAAGGTTTTTAACTGTATTTCAGACTTTTTATTTCTGTCTTAGGTGACAACTTTAAGAATTATTAGGGCTATACCTGATTGCCTTGCACAATTAAAGCTGCACATGTAGACTTGTATTTACATTTTAGTCCTCTCTATATCTTACTGTTCCAGAGTGCAATATGCAGTACAGCAGATGTTACTGATACTCCCTGTGTATTACCGTATCACCCTGCTACCACACCTGCATTGGTTGTGTGTGTGTGTGTGTGTGTGTGCGTGTGCCATCTTCCAATCATGGATTACTACTTGTCGACTGTCGTAACAGGAGCAAGTAGCTCTTCCATTATTAATTTGTCCTGTAATTACTGACTTCATAAATTGTACGTGTTTCTGATTATGGTGCAAAATGTGCACTTAAGACAGGAATGTGATGGCATCCCTATCAAAGAAACACGTTGTAGAATATTGCAATTATTTGTGTTGAATTTGCTACATTGTAGTTGCCTAATATGACGTCCATGTGCACATGAATCAGAAGACTGGAGTTTCAGCTTTGTTGTGCTTTACTGACTTGGTCCCATTCCTGATCCAAAGGAGCTCATGAGGCCAACAGTTTAATGTTTGGATCAAGTGAGTGTGTGCTTGTGTGCATATCATTGAATACATTTCTTGGACCTTTTTTTGTCGTTGTTAGGAAACAGTTTTTTCTGATGTTTTTCTGACGAGTGGATTTATTAAGTTAAAAGTCCAGGGCCAGAACACGGCTGACCTAAAAATCAAAGATGCCTAATGAATTAATTTGATTTGATACAGTTCAATTGGACACCAGATTAACTTTGGCTATGCTTATCATATGTGCTTTGGGGCCCTCAAAATTCCACCTAATAAAGAGATGTCTCCCTCTATCCCTCTCTCTTACACGCACACACACACACACACACACACACACACATACACATGGCCATGCTATTCTCATCTCGGCATCTACAGCAAACGAAGTAATTAATGATTTGATCTAATTTCTGTAAATTATAGTACTATCTTAGTGTTGTCATGCTATTTGGATTCAGCAACTCTCCAGAACACACACACACACACACACACACACAACATGTCATTAAAGATGTACTTCTCAATTGGCAGACCATCACAAGACTGAGAACAGATACCCAATACTTATTCTAGCTTCGTCCTCTGCTGCCTTTCCAGTCTCATTCCTTCTTATACTGTGTCTAGTTTGACTGTAATGCAGTTTTTGTCCTCACTCGCTCTTTGTCCAACTGAAATAAGTATTTAGTAAAAGCCACCTTACACATACACGGACACATACTATAATGTGTGAGGGACCTAGGGCATGTGAAAGGTAACAGGTCTGAGTTATGGCCTACACTGCAGTATCTGGTTTATATTCCATATAATGGTATTTTAGATTCTCTCTTCAATGATTTCATTTTAAGTGTGTATGTGTGTGTATGTATTTGTGTGTAGTTGCATATGTGTTCATGTGTGTGTCTGCCTAAGTCTGCATGTGTGTATATTGTGTCTTTGTACATACAATGTGTCTGTGTGTGTGTGTGTGTGCTACTTAGAATTTGTGTGACCGTAGCATCCAGGCAGTTAGTGTGTGTTTGTTTCTGTTGTATGGCTAAGCCCTCTGATATGGCTGAAATAAAGACATGATTAGGTGTTATATAAGAAACCTCTGTTCTTCTACTCTGAACTGTTTGATTCTATTTGAGGTTTCTATCTCCATGACTGATATCAGTTACATAAAATAATCACA
Organism: Polymixia japonica; assembly: GCA_900302305.1. Taxonomy (NCBI): domain Eukaryota; kingdom Metazoa; phylum Chordata; class Actinopteri; order Polymixiiformes; family Polymixiidae; genus Polymixia; species Polymixia japonica. The sequence continues at coordinate 6,715 of OMKK01084929.1, forward strand.
AATCTTACTGAAAGCTATAGAATCACCCCCACTGCCAGACGCCCCCTTATTGTACAGTACAGAGTTGTATAAATAAATCCTCATCACGCTGGCCAACTGCCACCCACACCACATGTTAGATGAGGGAGGCCCTTACAGTCAAGGCATATTCTTAAGTCCAATGTACACAGGCTCCACACAAGATCTGTTTTTCCACTGAATATAGGTTTTGATATTGATCTTGCACAACAATCTGTTCTTTCTGTCTGACTCACTTTCTCATCCCCTCTGTCTCCCACCATCGTTCTCTCTGTTCTTCTCTCCTACTCAAGAAAGGAGGGGAGCCGTATCTCTGACTACTAGTCATCAGTCCCACTCACAGGGCAGTGGCATACATCCTGCAATGTAGACTTATTTATAGCTGAATGACTCAATAGCAACTGTGGATAAATGTAAACCTTGTAAACTTACTTCCAATAGTTATTTTCTCTTGTCCAAATGGAAGATATGGAACAGTAAATAGTATCAGTACTCAAAGAAGTGCAAGACTTCTCATTATATTAATACAGATCTTTGTTTCTCTGTATCATTCTCTCAAGTGCATGGCTCTGACATGGAGCTACAGAGGAGATGCAGATCTACAGAGGATATCTGGCTCGCATTACAACATCTAGAGACCCCGTCTTCCTCTTGCGGCCAGCTGGCGCCCAGCAACATTTCTGAACACGGTGTAGCTGTAGATGGTGTGGACTTGGTGCACAATGTTTTAAGATGAAGATATTGCTGCTAGTGAATGAGGATCTCATTTTGATGCATTTTATACATTATGCATTTAATTCGAGATGTTATTTATGGTTTTTATGGTTCAACTCTTATTTCGTATTTCTGCCAGGATAGACATGATATGATCCAAATACAGAACGTCAACCCAGTGACAAACACACACCATGTCACCATGTACATACTGCAAGTAGCACACACAATGTATGACACACAATGACTGAACCAGAGTGAGAAACTCATAGAAAGACAGAGCAGAGTGACGATGGAGAGAGTAATAATAATAAGGATGTGAAAAACTAGTCTAGAGAGAGAAAGCTGAGGGGTTGTCAGGTGTGCAGGTCAGCAGGTTCGGGTTTGCAGACTTTCACACACACACACACACACACACACAAATGATGTAGTTGTGTGTCCACATCTCATGTTTCTCTGCAGAGAGGATGAGAGAAAGTGTACTGGAAGAGAGACAGACAGAGTTAAAGCCAGAGAGTCACATTGAACTTCTGAATTCAGAGATGGCTGCAATTCTCTTTAATGGTCAAACGAATATGCTGAGAGCCTTAATATGATTGTGCTTCTATTGACCAACGGTATCTTCCCATTTGTTGGCTAGCTTTGATAGACACCTCTAATCAGTTTAATGGATCTATTAAAGCACTGCTTGCACTTACAGAGCGAGAGAGAAAGTGTGTGTCTGCATGTGTGCGTGTGTGTCTGTGTGCGCGCGAGTGTGTGTGTGCATTGTTTTGCTAGAAAACAGCGTGGGGAGAAACTGAATCTAGCCAGATTCCTGAAACTGTTCAGATACTCAATTTTCCATGAAGCTTTGCACTACACTGAGCACAAGACACACTCCTACACACTGGCATTGTGTCAGGCTCTGGCTGATCCACCTTCAACCAGCTGGATTTCAGGGCTCAGCTCGGTGTGGTTCCACGTTCAACTGAATCAGGGCGACCCCTGCAGAAACCACCGTTCTTTCCAAAATGAGGAGGTGAGGCTCAAGGTTGGCAGCAGAGCCTGGTTCCTCCTCCTCCTCCTCCTCCAAACTTTGCGAAACTTTATGAAACTCTGTGAGACTTGTATGTTAAGACCAGTGAGCTTAGATAACCTTTGCTTGTGTTAGTTTACTGTTAGCTTTCGCTTTAATACTAACATTTTCTTTGCACATTTTGTAAATAGCTCAGAGACGTTGTGTATAGCATGAAGCCGTGGGGGTGAATTGCCATTTTCTCCTGTTTTTGTTTATCTTAGGGAATTAGTAAATAGTACTTAGTAAATGTCTTTTTGTTTGTGTCTTGTGTTCACTTAAGGATTAGGCAGAACTCTTGTTGAGAAGATGCTTTGGTTTTGTTTATTGTTTATTATTTGGCCTTTGGATCCAGCTTCACAGACTGTAAATAACGGTCAATGTGTGTAGCTATAAATTGCTTGCTATTGCATTCATTTTGGCTCTCCGATTTCTTGTCCTTATGTTGCGCTGTCATACCCCTAGACCTTAAAGGGGACATATTATGCTTTTCCTTATTTTTTTTGACATTCTTTTGTATAATGTCTATATATATATAATGTTACAATGTCAGATATTCATATTAAATGTGTCCAATGTGTCAAATAATGAGTTAAACGAATGATAAAGTAATCCCTGTGAGCAAAAAGCTCAGGCTTCAGACTGCTCTGAACGCCAGGTTTCACACGTTTTTACCTACTTTCTGCATGAGCTGACGTAAACTTGGGATGGATTTCTGTATATGGTCATCTGCTCCAGGCAGTGACAAAAGTTCCCAGTCAAAGACAACGAGGGAAAGATGATGCATGCACGTCTTTACAACAAAATCTCTTCAAGTAACAAACAATCAACTATAACCGAAGGAGGGAGATACTATACAGTCGTTTGGTGACAGCAGAATAACATTTTAGGATGAATCATGCCAAGCTAGTGGAGTCCCAGGATAAACATAAAAAGCTGAAAATGAGCAAAATATGATCCCTTTAAGAAGAGATTTAAAAGAGGATACTGAGTTTGCCTGCCTGAGATCTCCTTGAGATGCAAGGAATTCCACAGCTGAGGGGACGAACGGCAAAGGCCCGCTCACCTTTAGTGACAAGTCAAGATTTTGGAAGCATTAGTAGGACCCTGCTGGAGCATCTCCAGCAGCGACCAGGCTCATAGGGAGTTAGCTATAGATATAGGCCTGACCATTCAAGACTTTAAAAAAAAGCAGTCAAATTTTAAGATCAATTATAAAACTCACAAGTAACCAGTGAAGGGCAGCACATATTGGTGTAATGTGGTTGCTTCTCTTAGTATGAGTTGAAAGCCTGGCAGCAGCGTTTTGTATTAACTGCAGTATTCGTATGTTTCGCCTGCTGATACCAGAATAAAGTGCATTGCAATAGTCAAGTCTGGAACAGGTAGAAGCATGTATGACTTTTTCTAAGTCTGCAGAGGAAAAGAATGACCTGATCTTGGTTAGCTGACTCAGTTGGGCAAAGCAGGACTGCAGCACTTTGGTCACCTGAGCATCAGAACACAACTCTTGAGTCAAAAATAACACTGAGGTTGTGGGTCTCTTTTGGAACATTATTAGATAAGGTACCCAGACTAGAGGAGAGATTGTAAACACTGCTAGAGCTGCTAGTGAGGGGGTAGTTATAATCATTTCAACATTTTTGGACATCCAATTTTTTATTTCAGCCAGGTAGGACATAATACAGGAAACATCGGTGGTACCAGGCTTTAACTACAGTTGGGTCAATGGAAATCAATTTAGGCATGATTTGCCCCAGGGGTAGCATGTATATAGTGATTAAGAGGGGACCCAAAATAGACCCCTGGGGGACCCCACAAAACAGAGGAGCACAAGAGGAGGAGGCATCTCCAAGCATTACAGAGAAGAACCTGTTTGACAGATAGGACATGAATCAATCCAGAGTCACATCACTGATGCCAACATAGTTCTTCAGACAGCTGATTAAGACACTATGGTCCACTGTGTCAAAGGCTGGGCTGAGGTCAAGGAGAATTAAAATGGAGTACAGGCCTGTGTCGTGAATGTGATTGTTGGTCATAAAAGAAATCAGTTGAGTGGAGACAATTTTTTCTAAAGTTTTTGATAAAAATGGCAGCTTGGAGATGGGTCTAAAATGACTTAAAACAGGGATCTAGAGAGAGCTTCTTTAAGATGGGGTAAACAGTGGCATGTTTAACATGGGAGGGGAAGATACCATTAGTGTGTCAGGTGTATCAGGAACTGAACATCATAAGAAACTTAAAAAAGCAAAGAAGGAGAGAAAGGTTGTCTCCTAGGTGAAGATCAGAGTAAGTAAGTGTGTGTAATCCTGGCATTTTGACCCTGCCCGGCTCTTAACACTAGCCTGTTGTGTCTGCTGAGAGAGAGGAAGTGAGACAGAGCTCTTTTACACCAGCTCTTTGATGAGAGCAAACACACAAGGGATGCTTTCTCCTACACTACTCTCTCTCTATGTCTCTCTCTGTCTCTCTCTCTCCCTTTCTCCCCCTCTCTCTCTCCCTCTCTCGCTCTCCCGTGCGCCTGTCCTGAAGATCAATTGGCAGGGGATGAATGTAGCAGGGGTGAAGGAGTACACAGAATTATGGGGAATTGACCCAGTTACCTGCCTTGACCACACACTGGCATCAGTGGTACACTGGTCTACTTGTATGGCCTAGTTGGGGGGTACACCCATCCGGCCTTGCCCATAATTCTGCCACCACCATTCAACTCACCTCTCTAGTTTCCATCTTTCAGCAATGAGTTGGCAATAATGAGGTATAAGTGCCACACACACACACACACACACACACACACACACACACACACACACACACACACACACACACACACAGGGGGAAACTGTCCAGTGAGCACATTTTCAGCCAAAGAAAAATCAGCACCAAAATGTGTACTTTGAAGATATTGTAACTCACATAATACAGACACAATATTCACACACTGGCCTATTGGTCACAGGTAAAGGTGGCACCGTGTCTGTTTTTTATGATGTCCCTCATAATTTTCCTGGGAGGATACGACAGCGCTTGTATCTGGGCTTCCAAGAAACACAAAGTGATATTTCCTCACAGCCAAGTTGATTTCAGGCTCTCTCACTTAAATTCATAATTATCTCATTCTCACTTGAAGCCTGCTGGGGTATTTGGTAAGCAACCTCATGCGGTACGCTGCTAAAACTATATAATATGGACCATTTCACCGCAGGGCTGGGTTGAGGAAGAGAGGTTATTTTCCAGGCTGTTTATCCAAAACACACAGCAACACTTGCACACATGAGACCCCTCTGCAAAATTATCTGATTTAGGCTTGAATGTTAAAATCTTCCAATGAGGTGAGATAATCTCACTTGTTTCCCCTGCAGAATTTTCTTGTATCAAGCATTATTTTCTTGATACTATTGGAATGATCTGCATTATTCTGCCTCACTTTAAGATATTTATACTTGTTTCTACCAGTTTTTTTGTTTTTACCAAAAGATTTTTAGACTGAATAAGAGACTGAATGAATTGGTAAGATAAACATTTTTGCAGCACAAGTGAGCCTTTAAAATAACAAAAATCAGCCCCAACCTTCTCTACACTCTTGAGGAGTTTACCATATATATTCACGTGCACCTTGTGTTTCTATGTACACATATCCTGTACCTCTGCATATTTATGTGTTTGTGTATTTTAAATTCAGCCAGCGGTCCGAAAGAATGTGGATTTTTGCTTGTGAGTGGGCAAGAGGAATGTGTGTGTACCAGACAGAGGATCTGTGTGTGTGTGTGTGTGTGTGTGTGTGTGTGTGTGTGTGCCCAGGCTTGGGATTAAATGTCAGCCTAGTAGATTGATG
>OMKK01084931.1:0-13610 GCA_900302305.1 Polymixia japonica
AGAGAGAAGAGAAAGGGAGAGAGAGAGAGAGAGAGAGAGAGAGAGAGGTCAGATGGACAGACAAAGCCTGTTGTATGTTTAGAGTATCTAGTCGATGGATGGACAGACAGGTAGACACACAGCACAGAGAGACATTTAGGTGAAGAGAAGTAACAAAATGACTCACCACTCTCATGGCATTGGAGAAGAATAACACTGAGGAAGACAGAAGATGAAGAATACAGAATCAGAGCTACAAATGTCCTGTTTACTCACATTCACACATACAGTGGTCTATGTGCTTAATGCTACAAGGCAAAGCAGTGACAGCTGGATGGTGAGTGTCAGTACAATGCTCATCAATGATGTTTCCTCAATATTCAATATTTGAATGTCTGTGTTTTAGAAATCAAAACGTAATGAAATACAGAGCTTTGACAATTTTCTCCACACAAAATTCATCCCCCTTATCTCTTCCCCACCCCAGCCTTTGATTGCCCAATAAAACTACAGGTTGGTAGGTATTTTCTGTGGCTACAAATTCCAAAACACAAACTCAGATCTATTTTAGGTGTTAAGTCAACATTACTATGCATTTTCCCCCTTAGTAACACTTACGTGTCATATTCAGTGCTTTCAAATGGCCTACCACACACACACACACACACACACACACAGACACAGACACAGACACACACACACACACACACACACACACACACACACACACTACCATCATCAGGGTCCTGGCAGGTGAAGCTGGTTCCTGCCACCTCTGACATCACTTCCTGTAGTATGTCAGTCTGGCTCTGGGCAATGGTGGCTGGAGTGACAAAAAAACAAACAAAAGAAAATTGAATGCAATACAAATCAATACACAACTCCTCCCCCCCTGTTTAATACACTTACACTCACATGCTTACACAAACAAGTCACAATCCTTCATGTTTAAGTGCAATTAACTAATGATTGGAGTTTTGTTTACCTGCTTTATAGAAGATTCCCAGGACGTGGTCAAAGGAGGCCAGGCTTGGAGCTAGACAGACAGACAGACAGATGTATTAGTCTAGATAGAGACATGCCAGTGAAGCTCACCCAAACCACATATTTGTTTATCTGAGCCATCAACAGATGGCTAAATGGTTCAACAAGAGTACAAATATATGCAGTGCTTACAGACATAATGGATCTGAACAGCAGATAACACTGCAGGTGTGTCTGCACACTGACTAAGGTATGTATCCATCTGTCTGTCTGTTTAACAAAAGGCTTTAATGACGACCTACAGAGTGTTTGTGTATGCATAAAGTATGCTTTAGTGTGTGTATATATACCATTATCTTCATGTAATTCTGTGTGTAGACTCTGGATTTTAGCTTAATAACCACAGTATCCGTATCCATCTTTCTGTGTATGCATGTATATACTAACCTATCCCCAGAGCCCTCATCTCGCTCAGTGTCTGTAGTGCATGTGTTTTGGCTAATGAGCCACAACGTCTCAGAGCTTTCAGCACGCTGTTGAACGTCAACAGGTTGGGCTGAATCTTCTGTTCGCCCATCTGGTTCAACAGCTCCTACAGAGAGAGAGAAAATTATGAATCTGTATTAGGTGCCAGCAGAAATATTTTAAATGAAGCATGTAGAGCTGAACTGGGACTTGTGTGCACAATACTGTGTGTATAAAACCTTAAAGCAGCCATACAGGCAACCAAGCAAGCCCTGATGAGGAACAAATCCCCAACAAGGAATTTATATATACACCCTTTAAGAGGTTGCCCCAAAGTTAAAGTGGAAATCTGAATTTCAAATCTGAATTTGAATCTTGAATCTCGGTTTCATTCTCTTTGGCGGCACCTATGGCAAAAAGCGGTAATTGCAGGTGTGTAATTGGACCTCATTTCAAAGGGAAAACGCGTCACTAAGGCCAATTTGAATGCATGGAGGGGAAGTCGCCACAGACACCCGGTTCTTAATACTCATAATACTGCAAATGCAAGGGCTTTCATCAGTGGGCCATAGGATTAATCACCATTGTGAATTCTCAAGATCAAGGAAAATGCAATCCTGTGACATCACTGAATTTTATTGCTTGATACGGTTGAAAGATTTTTCAAAGGTTTGAATATTCAAAATAGCTTGAAATACTTTTTTCATAGTCCTAGGTGCTTAAAGCTGCTATGTGCGAAATGTCCATGTTGTTTTATGTTAAAATAACATAAAAAGACTGCGTGCTCTGTGAAGGTTCAGCGATCTTCACAACAAAAATCTGCCACTGCAGGTCAGCCAGTATGTTGATATTCCCTCTTTTCTAAACCATGTTTATAAAAGTAAATAAAAATAAACTAAAAATGGACGAGAATCTGTTCTCCTGTAGCGTGTGAGGTTTTTGATGGACAGGGGAGAGCAGTGACAGAGAGGTGCTGCAGGGGAGGAGCTTGTTTTGAACTGTAATTCTGCTTCACCGTCGGTAGAGTCCGAATAGCGCACATAGCAGCTTTAATATAAGGTATCAGCTAATGACTGTAAAAATGTCTTTCATTTGTCACTTAAACCCATCAACCGGTCTTACAGAGATAAGGTCCCATCTCTCGTTGTATTTCTCTCTGAGCTCTGGAGCGGCTGAGATCAGAGCGTTGAAGATATGGACATCAGCTGGAGAGGAGAGGAGAGCACAGATGAGGAGACAAGATGGGCAGAGCTTGTTAGCTTGTTGGTGTTAGCGGCACCTATAGTATATAGGACCTATAAGAAATGCTATCAAGCTAACAAGTGAGTTATAATAGCGTGAGAAAACATTTCACCAAAATGTGACAAACGGCTAGTGAAGAGACAGAAAAAGTATCGCTTTTTTGTTTTACTTCAAATGCAGTCCTACCAATCCTCACTGTACTAATGACCCCTTTATCTCTGAGGTCTGTGACTACTCACCAGTCAGTCTGTTGTTTAACATGTCTGTGTACGTGTTGAAGGCCTTCACGTAGGCTCCATGCTGGAAGGACACACAGACACACATTAAGACAGATTAAGAGAGCGAGCATCACGAGTGGGAGGGAGGGATCAAATCGGAGCCAAGGCCGGTAATTAGACATCTGGAAAAATTACACAATATTCATTCCAGCTTCATGCCTCAGCAACAGTTAGATTTAAAAAACAAAAACAAAAGCAACCACAAGTCTCTTGGTGTAAAGTTCAGTAACAAAGTACCAGCAAAATACATGCATGCTGGCAGGTCTGTAATGAATACAACAACAATAATAAAAGCCCTATGCATACCTTAACCATGCCTCTGATCAGAGCAGAGTAACACTGAGCGTCTCTCTCTGGCAGCAGGTTGAAGATTCTCTCTGCGTTGTTGTTTTCTCTCCAGACAGACTTGAGGAGGTCTGACGCCCAGCGTACCCTGCCTCTCCTCCTGCTCAACTCCTCTCCTGACCCCTCCTTGAGATGCACACCAGAGAAACATGCACAATGACAGAAACACAGACACAGACAAAATGGGAAGCATGCACATAGTTAAAATACAATAAACGCACAGTATCAATATGATATATACTGTCTTACAGTTGCAGCATACCAATAAATGCAGTTAAAGAAAATAATGAACCAATGGCAATTACAGACGATTATTGGCTATTATGGTTTTTAGTGGCGGCCATGTTAGTTCCAGAGCCCTGCTCTATAGCTGTTGCTAAGTAACTGGTGATTCTATGCTGGATAGAATGCTGGACTTCTCACCATGGTGATGTTATGGAGGACACTGTTACATACTGTATTTACAACTAAAAAGCAGAGCTATAGGTAGAGACGTGACCAGGCTACACTATGGGCATGCATTACTGATATTATCCTGGTGTGTGTGACTCCCCATATCCGTGGTTAACATGTATTAGTTACAGAGCTACCAATTGATATTATGGGATGTCTTATTGTTTTCCTCTGGGCCTCTCTATGAGCTTGGTTCGGGGCTGTGATACATTACGGGATGTCTCACCGTGTCTTCTGTCTCTGGTCCCCCCTCCTGGACAGGGTCTCTGTCACAATAGAGACTGATTACATCCAGCAAGTCATGAGTCGTCTCCATGGAGACCGCTGTGCCTGGGAATCGGGCGGAAAACACACATTAGGATGATGACAGGTCACTTGACAAACAGATTATGATAAATGACTTCCCTCGGTTTGTGTGTGTTTGTGTGTCTCCTTACCAGCTTGAAGAAGCTGATCATACATATCAACAGCAGCTTTAACTTTCCGCAAGCTGATTCTATCCTTCAGTGCCTCCTCGCTCACCTCCTCAAGACGCAACGACACACTCTCTGGCATCAAACACTACACACACACACGCGCGCACGCACGCACACACATAGAAGGAAAACCTGTAAACATTCTCAATTCATCTGTGAACAATAATTGAATCATATAATAAATCATTTAGTGTAGTCTTTTATCCAAAATTCTTCATAACATCAGGACAACAGACATTTTTAGAGAAGATGTTGATGCTCTGAGTCACTGGATTAAGGAAAAAAAAAACACTTTACATTTGATTGACTGAGCTTTATCAAACAACAACAGAATGTAAGAGCTTAACAGAATTTTAACAATCTCTTCAGCAGTCCTCCCTCTTTCACTGGGATTATTTGCCGTGTGTGTGTGTGTGTGTGTCTCACCGGTATATGCGGCTCAGCAAAGTCTTTAGTGAAGAACTTCGGATTATTGTCGACAAAGTATTTGGCGGCAGCTCTGCCGGACTCCTGAGAGAGAGAGTACAGCTTCTGCAGAACACAGAGACAGAAGGACTGTACTTCTGTCATTTAAATGACAGTAATAACACCAGAGAGGGCATTCTTTACTGTGATTGGTGACAACAGATACCTGGTGAGGTATGAGACACAGGCACTGAGGACAGTTGTTATCAACTGTTCCAGTTCTTTCCTTTTTATACTCTACTATTTTTATTATTATAATTACTCTTTATGTCAGTGTAAAGGATGTTGAGATTGAGAAGAAAGAAAGAACAGAACAGAACAAAACAAAGGAAGCAAGAATGACAGAATGAAAGAAAGAGTAATCCAACGTAAAGTGTGTGACGTACAAACTCAGCGGAGGTCCTGGGAGAGAGGTATGGATCATCCTGGAACTGGTAGTGATATGCTGTATGGTCCTAGAGGGCAGCAGAGAGGAGCTTAATACACAGACGGACACATACGTAGATTAATAGGCCCATATTCATACAGAAAGCTCTGAAAATTTGAAAGAGCTCTCACCCTGTTGACAGTAGAAGACAGAGCCTCCAGCACCGCCTCCTTGCTCCTATTGAATGAGAAATCCCAGTTACTCAGCTGTCAGATTGCTAGCAGGCCACACTGCCGTGCTACAGTCTAATGGCTGATTTCAACTAGCTGAATGCTATCTGTAGCTGAATGCTGACTGTAGCTGAATGCTATCTGTAGCTGAATGCTATCTGCAGCTGAATGCTATCTGCAGCTGAATGCTATCTGCAGCTGAATGCTATCTGCAGCTGAATGCTATCTGCAGCTGAATGCTATCTGCAGCTGAATGCTATCTGCAGCTGAATGCTATCTGCAGCTGAATGCTATCTGCAGCTGAATGCTAGCTGCAGCTGAATGCTAGCTGTAGTGCCAGTTGTGCTGCAGTGATAAGCAGAACATGGAGTAATGTTAGTATGTGATTGGCTGCTAATGGGTGATGCTAACAACTAAGACCAACAATCTTTGGTTTTCATGCTTTTGCTACTAATTGCCCAGTATCTTATCCTGATTCTGTCCTTATTACCAAATCCCTATGATGAAGGCTATGATGAGTATCTTGCCTCAAAGAATGTCCATGAATCTGTCAATTAGACATGGTGCCTGGCATAAATACCTGACCAACAGGAGTAATCTATGCAATAAGATTTCATATGAATATGATCTTGATCCATACCATGTTTTCTTCTTGGGGATGACAATAGCCTCTGTAGACTCTGTAATAGCATAGAAAAAAAACATGATTTTGTGGTTATTGTTGTAATCTGTATGAATACCACCTCACCTTTGATGCAGTGGAAGATATAATTTGTTCAAAATTATTAAAGAAGGATTGGGGTGTAATTAAATTCTTGTTTCCCCATAGAAAATAATTTTAAATCCAGACATTTTAAAACTCCAATACATAATTGCAGTGTAGCTCCATCTGTTAAAAGGTTGTTAATACTAGCTTTATTTAGGTTAGAAATACCGGACAGGAGGAATTTATTCACTCACAAATTGATTGACTGAGCCCTTGACACCAGGACTGACATTATGTGAAAGCCGAACATGAATTTTACAGGTTTTTTTTAGACAGTTGAGTGTTTCATTGGTAATGTACTGTATGTGTTCATTTAAAGTGCCAATCTCAAATATCTCCATTTCGTTGTCTTTGGTGGCACCTATGGTGAAAAGTGGTAATTGCAGGTATGTGTTTGGACCTCACTTCAAAGGGAAAACGAGTCACTAATGCTAATGTGAATTCATGGTGAATTCTGAGTTGGCTCAGACTCAAAGAGGCAGATTGAGCGGGAGCAGAGGGGTTTGGTTGCACCTGTTTGGGCGGGACAACTGATGTGGATTTTTTTTATGATTGGTTCGCAGAATTAATTGCGTAATCTTCGTAACAAATGTCTGAGAATAACCATGCCTAATTCAAAGCCAATATCAGGAAAGTTTACAAAAACTTAAAAGACAATATTTTTGAATTTGGATTTGAATCTAATAGTTTTTAGATGCTTACTATTATGTACATAAGACCCTAAATTACATAGTTAGAAGGCTATTGTGGATTTGGGTTATCAGTGCTTTTAATTAAAACAGACCTGTATTTTGAGTCATGATAGATTATGAAAGTTTAAAACCCAACTGACAAACTCAAATACATGAATATACTTCAATATACTATACCCAGGTTGGTGCTTTTTAATTGGGGATGTGATAAGAACAGGTTGGGTGGGGGGCTGGAGGTGGAAAACAAGAATTCCTATTAGAAATTAAAAATAAATCCCCCTCCTCCTCCCAGTTTACCTTTTTTAATTGTAGCAGTTTGTTGTCGCACAGCTGGACTCCAACCAAAACTCCTGAAAGCAATAGATAAACACAAATTAAGTAAACAAATTCCATTTTCTAAAAGAACATGTTGACTGCATGCATAGTAGGACCCTTTGTAGCAGTCTATGTCTCCTGCTGTTCAGTTTAGCAGTCAGAGCAGTGTGCAAGTAATCAGCATGATTTAAGGAAATCTAGTTGAAAGAGATTGCATTAAGTCATGAAAAAGAAAAACGAAGCATGTTTAAGTCCAATTGTAGTATAATGAATAATGATTAAATATGATTTGTATACCTAGTTATATGAAACTGAACCACATCTTCAAGCATGAAACTTGAGAAAGCAACAATTGACTCTTTTAAAAAAAATAAAAAGTACAAGTTTAGGACAAAATAAAAGTTAAATGGTAGTTCTAGAATAAAGCTGAAGATAGTTTACATGAAAATGGGCAAGGACATAATAAAACAATAAAACAGTTCAATTCTTTTCAAGCAGAATATAATGAACTACATGAATAGTATCAAAACTATATTCAAGAGCAACTGAGCTAAACAATACAATAGACATCTGTGTATTGCAGTGCATTGAACAGCCTGTATTTAATAACTCCTGCGGGCTGTAAGGGATGAGCTCACTAATGGTCACATGAACTGTCCACGCAATAATGTCAGTTTCCTTCAAAACAATGGGAATATTCTAACTATATTACGGCCATCTTCCAAAGGGAATACACAACAAACCATACAGTATAATTTAAATCCAATCTGTCTGTTGTCAGAAAATCATCTCATTGTTTTCAACAAACCCTGTCCGCACTAAAAACCAGGCTGTTACCACCCAAGCCTCTTACAAAGTCAGGGACATTTATCAAGGTTTCCATCCACAGAGGGTTAACTGTACAGTGAGGATGCTTTTTGAGGGAGGATGAGGGGATAGCATCTCTCCTATTGACATATTTTCATATGCAGGCCCTTATTAAAGATAGCTTCAACGGAAAATGTAAAGGAAAAACAACAATTCATGTGCCCACTACCTCGTTGTTAAATACATACACTTAATGTGTGCAATAAAGTACTGTTATGATTAGCTAAATGACCTCTTGTCAGAAGATGCTAGCACTTATAACTCTTTAAGACTCATAGCAAACGACACACAATTTATGGAAACAGTGAATGAATCAGTTTTCGTTAAAAAAATGCAAACATTATACACGTCGTACCTGTGGCACCACAGCTGTTCGACGTTATTTAGAAGAAAACGACTGTTCTTGTGGATATAATGTCCTACATGCCTTCCGGGCGCCGCCATGTTGGAAACAAACGCAAAGCATGCCGGGAGGGAGAAACCAAGTTGACCTAGATAGGGGAAGACGAAATAATCTAGGTTTATGCTTTTAAGAATACAATACAGTCTGTGTCCTTTTTATGAAAAAATAGTTATATTATTCTGTATATTCGTATATTTGAAAGTAAAATTAAAAACTAAAAAATTGTAACCGGATGTATGTGGGTCTTCCCCTTTAGTTTGAGTGGTTCGGTCGAAAAGGTCCCACGTGTGACAGAAGTAACTTCGCATGTGGTTTAATCTCGACTGAAATGCTTTTACAGAGATAAACATTAAGATTTGGATTTCTCCCCGAAATGCTCTTTGGAAAAGAAGTGCCATGGAGGCGACTGGAGGGCATGTCATTCGGCATGTACACTGCTGCGGAAATAAGGTGAGAGTCGACCATGTATCTGGTAGCTAAATGCTAAATATGAGTTCAAAACAACATGCCTGTTCATGATGTAAACACATTCAAATAACGTTAAGTCATGCAGATTTTTATTCTCTGAGGAGTGTGATTTTTGTTGTGACCAAAACCAGCTATTGTGTTGGCTAATCATGCAAAATGCACCTTGTTTTTACCCAAGACCTTACTGTGTTTTTTCTCACACTAGTTTATATTGCAAGTACTTGGGATGGCTTTAACAACATACCATAGTCAATAGCTTCATGTCAATTATACATTGTATCCATTATGGAATACTCCTCAATTAATTCCTCCTCCTTTACCATGGAATTGGTTTCCATCCGATATATTCTAATTTATAATATTCTCTCTCTCTCTCTCTCTCTCTCTCTCTCTCTCTCTCTCTCTCCTGAGTTCTGATTCTGATGTCATGCCTGTTCACATTTATACCTTTTTGTTAAGTGTGAAGTCTAAAGTTGATGGCTGTCACTGTCTTAATTTTGAATAAATTGAAGGACCACAATGACGAATGGCAACTATGTGCTTTGATTGACTTACTTGTGTGTAATCAGAAAACATAAAGGTGCTATCTGTAAGATTGGCACTTTAGCGTTGGCAAGGTGAACTGCACTAACAAACCAAAACAAGAAGGGTGTTCTGGCTTGTGCAGGCTGAGGGAAGGATCTGTTTGACAGGCTGTCAAAGCAAAACAAAGAGCAGAAAGTAGAGGGAAACGGCACCACTGAGGCAAATCAAAACAGAGAGAGAGGAGAAGCTTTCAGATGATCACAATTATATTATATCTTAATATAATTTGACATTTCCAAATACATACTGGATACAGATGTGAAGTAGCTGCTACCTTCCCATCACTCTCACACAGCAGTTAGAATAATCACAGAGCTTATCTGCCAAAAATTTGGTGTCATCTTTTAAATATGTGAAACACAGATACTACCAATAATCAATAAAGTCTTTAGTTTAACAATGTCATACCTGTTTCTCCCTGTGTCTCTGTCTCCCATCCAGGAAGTTGAGTGTGAAGCTAATCACTAACTTAAGTTTCCTTGACGGTGTTGGGAATGTTGCCACTAACGGCCTGTATGACCTGGCCCTCGGACCTTCAGACAACAAAGAGGTGAATCTCTACGGGACTGACAGAACATAGACTCCATGTAAAAGTTGTGACATAACAGAAACATGACATAGAGCGGTCTGCTGTTGCTGCTGAGGATTTTGCAACAATGTGGCTTTTAAGTGCATTGCACTTAAGATGATGTGTGTGTGCACTGAAGATGATGAGGGCTAGTGAGGTGACACACTTTAAACCTGTTCAGTTGTCTGGCAGGATATACATGCGATCAGATCAAGAGGCCTCCAATTGAATCTGTAAACACCTCAGACTACAGGATAATCTGGACAGATAATCAGTTCCGACCAGCCTGAAACGGGAACGCCCTCCTGATTGTTGGAAGGGGGCAAATCGGGGCAAATCTGTGCCTAGTTTTAGATAACAATCCAACAACATGGTGAAGTACTGACCACAGATATCTCCATACTATTTATTGATGGCATATAAATCTGCTATAAGAGGATGCTGTTTTATCAGATTTATCATTTACAAAACTTCAAAGTAGTAGTTCAAAGACGACTGGCATGTACTGAAAATGAGGTATTCGTCGTACTTGGTACCTAAAAATATGATATAGATGCACCTGTAACCCTGACTGTAAGTGTGTCTATTTTGTTAAAATACCTGCAGTCAGAAATTCGACACGGATGCACACACACACACACACACACACACACACACACACACACACACACACACACACACACACACACATCGTGTATTTACTTGTGTTATTGAGCGTATGTGATGATAATACTATTCAAACGTGTTCTTTTCCTCCAGGTGTGCTCGACCTGCTGTCAGGACTTCCACAACTGCCCTGGACACCTGGGACACGTAGAGTTACCACTACCTGTATACAACCCACTGTTCTTTGATGTAAGCACACACACACACACATACACACACTGCATGCATTCTACACAAATGCTGGTAATGCATGAGCTCTTATTAAGAGTAAGGTGTCACCTTTCCTCTTTCCTCTCCCCTCCTCTCATTTCCATTACCCACCGCAACCCCACCAGAGACTGTATCTGTTGGTGCGTGGCTCATGTCTGCTGTGTCACACGTTGACGTGTCCCAGAGCCGCCATCCACCTGCTGCTTAACCAGCTGAAGCTGCTGGACCATGGAGCACTGCAGGAGGTCTACGAAGTGGAGCCGGTCCTCAACCAGGTGGGTTCAGAGAGACATGGCGACACTTCCTGGGGTAGCAGAGGGTGGAGGAGCAGAGAGCGGAGCTGGAACTGCTTGTTACTGTTTGCTGTCAATGCGGTCGTCATTATGAGCATTGATCCAGCTTTGTGCGTGTGTGTGTGTGTGTGCGCCTTTTGTGTGTTTTTAGTTCCTCGAGGGGAATGGCCAGGCCACTGCAACTGAGATCCAGGAGGTGCTTCAGGAATTCACACAGAAAACCATCAGAAATAAACCCGGTGGAACCACAACCAGCAAACCAGTCAGTACACACACACACACATATATATATATAACTTACATGTGTATATAGACACACATATGAAACACACTAACACATAGAAAGACACATGGGGACACACATTGCCATCCTTTACTTTCATTGGATGTCACATCTCAAATCTGCAGCCAGAGGGCACTTTCTCCATAGTAAGTGTTTGGTTTGTTACAGATAGGATATAGATGAAACCACGGAAAGCAGCCCCTACCTGACATCCATGTTGCGTTTTAAAATGCATCTGTCTATTTTTCTGATGCGTCTGTTTTAATTTGAGCCATGGTCCATGATGCTTGTTCTCAGATTAAACACCTGGTTGAGAAGAGGAGCAGTCTCATAGGCAACTTCTGGAAAATCCACATGATGTCCAGGAAATGTCCCAACTGCGGGTAACAATAACAATAACGACTATTCATTCTTATTGTTATTCAATATTAATCCAAAAACTATATCTTCTAACTAACTTTTGCACAAAGCATACCAACAAAAACCAAAAACCAACAAAAATTTTAAATTGTCTTTCCCACAAGAAATGTATTAATATATATATTTCTTGTTTGTTTTGTTTTAGCCAGTTAAGTGTTAAATTGGCTTGGCTGTTGCTAGAATTAGGGGCCTTGAAAGGAATGTAACCCAAATCCCTGTCTTTATTTCTGATTACACAAGTCCTTAGACATCATACATTCAATGACAAAAAAGGTAGCATTTCAGCCCAAACACAGCACAAACAAGTTGTTGGTCATAAAAATGAAACTACATGTCATGGAATTGTCAGGGAATTTGATTATTTGGAATTTGTAGGAACGCTGTAGGCGGTTTATAAATACTGTAGCTGGCAATATGCATAGTATATACAATGAGAGAATCTTTTCTACTTTTGAGTAGGAACTCAATCTTGTCGTGTGTGTGTGTGTGTGTGTGTGTGTGTCTAGATGTGGGCGGTCCGTCGTGCGTCGGGAACACAACAGTAAGCTGATTGTCACCATGCCAACGGGGAGACAGACTGAAGACCAGACTGGTGGTAAGTATCCAAAAATGACCATGACTTAGAACCTGCCATGACTTAGAATCTACCATCACTAAGGATCTACCACAACTTATCTACCACGACTAAGAATCTAGAACCTGCCATGACTAAGAATCTACCATCACTAAGGATCTACCACAACTTATCTACCACGACTAAGAATCTAGAACCTGCCATGACTAAGAATCTACCATCACTAAGGATCTACCACAACTTATCTACCACGACTAAGAATCTAGAACCTGCCATGACTAAGAATCCACTATGACTTGGAATCTGCCATGATTTCGTATCTACTTGGTTGATGAGCAATACATACTGGACAGGAATAGGTCTAAATAAACATACATGATTAACAGAATAAAAACTTAGCCTTTGCCCGGTGTAATAAGGTTTATATAAAAAAATAACATTAACAATATAATTTAATCTTAGAGCGACTTCTGGAAAAGGACAGGTTTGTGTCATAGTGGTAGACAGTGGGAATTG
This sequence comes from Polymixia japonica, assembly GCA_900302305.1. Taxonomy (NCBI): domain Eukaryota; kingdom Metazoa; phylum Chordata; class Actinopteri; order Polymixiiformes; family Polymixiidae; genus Polymixia; species Polymixia japonica. Next base: position 12,911 of record OMKK01084931.1, read on the forward strand.
TCTACTACTAGAGAAGGCAGAGCAGCAACGTGAGGCCTATCGTACCACCCGGACAAGCACTGTTTCTCTATGGCTCCAGAACCAGCTGGTGCATCTGAGTGTAAACATGATGTTTTTCTCCCTGCAGTTGACCTGATGGCTGGAAAGAGAGGCTACCTGACCCCCAGTACTGCTAAAGAGCACCTGAACAAACTATGGGAGAAAGAAGGTGGGCTGAGTGACTGACTGCTTGTCCGTTTGTCTTTTTCTGTTTCATTTACAAAAAAATAAGAATACCGCTTAATCTTGATCCCTTTTGCACAAGATGGACAGTATGAATATTCTCAAGGCTTCCAGATCCTTCTTTAAAATGTCTTTTTCCTTTTCACCCCACGTCTCCCCTCCATGGCTGAATTAAATTTTATAGTCCCCCCATGTTCCATCGCGGAATTTACCGCGGATTTCAAAGCCCTCTGCGGAAATCAGAGCAGTCCGCGGAATATAGGGCGAGGTGCAGAATATTATATTTTACATGTAGTTTTCATCCCGGTCGCGGTCAGATAGACGGGATCTAAGACGCCTTGCTCGTCGCAGGAGTTCAGTTGTAGTGAGTTTCTATGGTTACGTTTCAGTTGTAACGAGTTTCTATGGTTACGTTGACGCTCTCGCTCTGAATCCTCTGGATTGGCACTTTTCGGTGCATATTATATTATATTATATT
>OMKK01084934.1:0-12896 GCA_900302305.1 Polymixia japonica
GAGAGAGAGACAGATATAGGGAGAGAGACAGAGAAAGATAGGGAGAGAGAAAGAAAGACAGAGAGAGACAGAGAGAGGGACAGATATAGGGAGAGACAGTGAGACAGAGAGAGGGAGAGAGACAGAGAGAGATAGGGAGAGAGAAAGCGAGAGAGAGAGAGGGAGAAACAGAGATAGAGAGAGGAGAGAGACAGAGAGGCAAGCTGAGAGACACACCATTAAAAATGAGAAGTCTCAATTTAGTTAATTCAACTAAAAGTTTGAATTAAGAGTTTTGAGAATTAAGTAAGTTTGAAAATAGGCCACCAATTGAATTTCTAGTCATTTCCTCCTCTGATCAAGTTTTCTGTGCATGTAAAAAGCTAGTGAATGTTTGTTGTACTGAAACATATGAAAACGGCATGAACTTGTGTGTGTGTGTGTGTGTGTATTCTGTGACTCCATGGTTAATTATGGGGTTTAAACAAAGACACCCCCACACTCTCCTTCCTCCATGTGTATATTATACACACTGTGCTGCACACACAGTGACAGGGGCCTACATGGTGTGAGGCTGTCCCTTGCCCCCCCACACACACACACACAGAAAGCAGCATTTCAGAATAATGCTTTGAGGGAAAAAGACACAATGTGTCTGTGTGTCAAAACATGTATAAAAAAATCCCAGTTTGAGGCAGATGTTCAATACTTTAATGAAGAATCAAAATTGAAACTTACATTGAAAACAACAGAGCTGGCATGCAGCATATTTACATATGAGATTATGGATTAACCTAAAGTTGGCTTTACACAATTAACCTTTCACACAACTAATTGCAGGTTGGAAATTGCATGAAACATAATTTCCATGCAACTCAATTAAAAAATAATCAAAGTCTCATGCAACACCATTTAATAATTTATTTCACTAAAATAGATAGGTAGTTTTTCATCTGTCATATTGTTTTCTCACTAGATTATATCAAGTGGGAAGTGTCATTGTAACTACATTTGCATCTTTGTATCTTATTTTGTATCATTTTCTCGCTGGATAGTATCAATTCAGACGTGTTGTAATCACTTTTCTTCTGGCTCTGTCTGGCTACTTTGTTTCATAATGTCTGTCCTGGAGAATAGGCAGAGAGCTATTGGAGTATTCATTTTTATTTTGTCCATTTTGGTGAAAGCCACGTTGTTGAGTTGAAATCAATCCGTTGAAATCGGTTGAAATTATACTGCGTCAACAGTAGTTTGACGTCATCATCTGACACGTTATCAGCATTTTGATTGGCTGTTGCATGAAACTAGTTTCACATAGTTGAGAGTTTTAAGTGCGTTGCATCATGCAATTCAATTGCTAATTAGTTTCACCTACATTTCAAGCAGCTAAAGTTGTGTGAAAGGTTTGCTGTGTAAAGCCAGTCTAATAATTAGGGCTGAACGATATGGACAAAATATGATATTACAATTATTTTAGGAGATATTGTCATATAATTTGCAATACCATTTTTAAGGTCTAGTCTTAAGAATCTACATTACATTTTCATGTAGTTTAAAACTGTTTCAGTAGTATATCGTGGGAATACATTTACCATTTATGTAAGTGTAACACTATGGGATTACACTGTCTCCTGTTGGATTTCCCACAGATGACTAATCTCCTTGGATTATATAAACCTAGTATGTCTGGGGGTGGGTGAAGCACATCTACTTGATTCTCAATCTCACTTTCTCTTTTTCATTGTGTATTTTTTTAATAATTTCAAAATGCCCATATTGCCGTCTTCACAATATTGACATTGTGTTCTTTCATATTGCGATATCAATATGAATTTGATACATTGTTCAGCCCTACTAATAACGCATTAATGGTTAATACAATGCAGATCACAGGCATTAGAAATTTAACAAGATATAAAAACATAGTTAGCATTAAATAGAAGTACTCCAGGCACAGTATTGACACGTCTAATGTAGCTTTATCTCCAACAGAGGTCTGATTACAACAGGAGTCACTATGGTATATTGATATCGGTCGCTGAATGAGAAGCACAGGAGTACATACATGAACACAGACACACACAATCCCAATAGTGCTCTTTCCTCTGCACACATAACTGTACCCCTTCCATTATAATATGACCCTCCTCCCCAGCCTCAACCGAGCTCGCTGTACAGCGCGTGCTTTGTTCTCTGCCCAAGGGGCAAATGCTGTTGAGTGTGTGTGTGTGCGTTGCTCCATGGAACAATTCTACCACAATACAAGAGACAGCTGGGCCCAATGCACTCTGCTTGATTTTCAGCTGCCAGCTGTAGGCTGGAAGGACTCGGCAACTACCCGTGATACGGCAGCCATTTTGGCTCCGGGGCTTAGAGTGAAGATAAATGGAAGCTGACCTTGCCAATATGTTGCCATTTGATCATTTTGTGAAGTGCAGCGGTTCTGACAATGTTTTATTTTAGTTTAATTGTTAGGTACCAGGCCGCTTCTAAGAGGCTGAACACGGACAAAGATAAACGGACAGACAGACACATAGAAAGACACAGAAAGAGGGGTGGGCTGCCGTTCCCTCTCTCAACTCAGCGCACGCCCTGCTGGCCATCTTCCTCCTCTCTTCCTCCTCTCCTCTCCTCTCGCCTGTCCTCTTCACACTCTCACACCAATGGCAAACCAATGACGGGGTTGTGATGGGACAGAGGGAGGAAGGGTGGATGAAGGGAAGGATGGATGGATGCACTGAAAGGGGCAATGAAATGGATCGGCATGCTTTGCCAGGATAAAAAAAAACCAAGAAATAAATTAACATGATAATAGGCAGAGTGAGGACCTTCCTTTTTAGGATATACCTGCAGGAGACAGACAGAAAGAAAATAAAATGTGTTTTTAATCTCCGGTGGTGATGTGCTTTCCTTTTTATTGGCATTTTTGTTTTCTTCCAGCATGCATATCCATGGTGGGAGTGGGCAAGTGGAAGAGTGACAGAGGCATGCAGCCTATCAGAATCCTGAAGGACGACTTAGAAACGCCCCCGTAGCCAAGGAGACCAGCCAATGAGCTGAGAGCAGGCCACCGCCCATTAAAAGAAGGAAAAAGTCAGCCTTTTAAGGAAGCTAAAGCTAATTTTGGCAAATTGGTTTCCAGGCTCGGAAACTAAACTATAGTGGAAATTATGGTAAGGTGACAAAAAAAGGTTAGTGGCACGGTGCCAGCTTTGGTGCCCTAAACTAGTACCAGGCCTGGCTGTCTGCAGGAGGGCTGAGAGGCACTGGTGCCGACTGGGAAAACACAACCCTCTCATTTAGCCTGATGGAGCTGTAAAGTAGCTAACATACACACAGGAGGAACTGTGGCTGTGTGTGTCCGTTTGTGTATTTCATTAGTGTGCATCTCTGGGTTGTGTGTGTGTGTGTGTGTGTGTATGTTTGTGTGTGTGTCTGTGTGCGTGTGTGTGTGTGTGTGAGAGAGAGAGAGAGAGAGAGAGAGACAGGGTATAGTGATGGTGTTTATTTTGTTCCAAACAAGCTGCTCACGTTGCACAAACCACCAGGCAAAACTAGCTTAACATGAAAGAAGTATATGTGTGTGTGTGTGTGTGTGCGTGCGTGCAAGTAAACAAATATCAACTAGACATGCATCAAAAGCAACACCCCATTGCCTTTAGCACAGCTATCAGACACACACACACACACACACCACAAACAGAAAAGTACGACCCCTGCTGTGGACCCCCACTACTCTCTTGGAGAGTCGCCATGCTAGTTTTCAATATTTGATCAGTAAGTCATGTTTAGATGATTGTCTGCACCATGATAGCTGGATGGCTCGACGCAGCTGGGAAATGGTGGAGAGAGAAACATAAAGAGAATCTGGCCATTCAATCGCTCTTCCTTTATCTCTGTCTCTCACCCTTTCTCTACCCCTCATCCTGTATTGTGCAGTTACATGTCTGTCGCTGTCTCTCGCTGTTTCTCCACCATGTTGGGTGACTATGGCTCTCTGTTCATCCTTCTGAGTGTCTGTCTGTTTGTTACTTTGTTTATTTGTTGATTCATTCATATCTCCATGGTGATTTTTGTATATAGCCTTAGGATGCTGAGAAACACCTGTACTACCATATACTGTGTACGCATACACATATATTCACTGTCCTATCTTTTTTTGCTCTCTTTCACCGCCTGTGTTTTTATTTTACTTTAAATTCTTCCTCTCCCACCCTCTCTCTCTCTCTCTCTCTCTCTCTAGCTCTCTCTCACAAAGACACACACAGACACACGCACCCTGGCTGATTGGTTTGGAATCCGTTGACAGCTGGACTAGGGAAAGAGGTTTGAAGCAGAAATGGAGAGAGGTATAGAGAGATAGCTATAGAAAGAGAGAGCAATAGTTGTTGCCATGGTGACACGCCCCGTGTGTACAAGTAAGGTTGTTGAATGAATGACCTTGGCATGTCAGATCTATTAGTCTATTCAGGACACACGCACGCACACTCTCTCACAGAAACACAAACACACATACATACAGTACATACAAAATGTGAAGCCATTGACAGGTCTGAAGAGCCATGACATCAAAGAAAGGAAAATATCTGGAATTTATAGTCAAGGATAGAGAGTGACGGGAAGGGGGTTAGCGATGGCGACAGAGAGTGAAAGAGGAGAAAGAGAGAGAGGCTGACAAATAAGGAGACGAGGAAAAAACCGACAAAAGACTTGAATATAATTGAAATGTGTGAAAAGGCACAAGGAGTATAGAGTGAGGTCAACTGTTGAGGCAGTTGAAATGCCTGACAAGATAACTCAAATACAACCCCAGCAAATCACAGCATTTGTAACTAAATTCATAAGCATAAGTATGGGGAGAGTGTGTTAAATGTATTGTTTTGTACATATGACTTATCTATAGTCTATTACAGATTTCGCACTTAAAATGTGAGGGAAAAGAATGGAGTTTTAAACCTTTCTACAAAAACTCTAAAATAAACAACTTCTGCTCACTGTCCCTATACAGGTACTGAGTGGTATGATTTGGCCAGTTCAGAAGCAGTGTTTCCCATTAATTAACTAAACTGTGTCCCGCCACAGTTTCAGAATGAACCCAAAATATTGTTTCACTCTCATGATAATAACATGAACGATTGCTATGTGCTTTGCACCGTCTCTTCAGCAAATCACCTCTCGCTCTCAGCCAGTCAGCCCCTCCCCCTCGCGCCCACTCTGCCACAAGAGAGAACAAGAGAGAACAAGAGCGAACGCATGTCGTTCTGGAGTCGTGCTGGGCATCAGGGACCGGTTCCAAATGGTCAAGAACCTCTATTTTTTTAAGAAACACAAGTTTCTAATCTGTTTGTTGAACCCTTAGTGTATAAAGCCCCTCCGGACTAGACTGAGGCGGGACGCTGTAGACTGTTGAGTTAAGGCCGGGATATACTTCATATATACTCATATATACTTCCTCATAAGTATACTACTTATACTTATGAGGCCATTATTCAACAGTTGCTAACTGTGCCCATACTTATGAGCACAGTTAACAATATAAATTCTTACAGTTGTTTGACCATTTGCGGTAATTTAGTAGGTTATAAACGCAACGTGGGTTCTGTGAGTATCGCAACAGTTGCGTTTGGAGCTCAGACCCATGGTCACTCATTATTCCTTTGTTGTTATTGCCTTTCAGACAGCACATGCATATTTCAGTATATTTGGTTTGTAATTATTCTAAATATGCAAATAGCATATTTTTTGTTCCTGAAAGATTTTCCCCAATGATAAGAATCCAAACAATACCCAACCCTATTCGTCAGCGCAGGACGGAATCTCCTTCAATCAATGCATTTCAGGAGCATAATGCTAATGTTCGATGCAAGACGTCTGTTCTGACTGCAGGCCTCCGTGTCTCTAAACAAGTTAAATAAACCAGTAGTTACTATTACGTTTGTAACAGCGTTTGATTCATTTGTTTTGATGAGTTGGTTCATGTGTAGGTTCATGTTTCTAATCTGGCCTCTCAGTTTTCATCTCAAATTGCATCAGATCGATGCATTTAGCTGTAGAAATTGACAAAATGTTCTCCCGGGAGACCACGCCTCCAGACCCCCCCTAGAGGGTTCTTCCTTTCTTTCTTTCTTTCTTTCTTTCTTTCTTTCTTTCTTTTCTTTTCTTTCTTTCTTTCTTTTCTTTCTTTGCATTAAACACCACGCATATACCAGAGTTCCGAAGCGGTTGGTGTTTTGTTTTGTTTTGTTCAGCTCTACATTGCTGTTCATGCAGTGTTTTTTTACTCGCTCACTGTTGTGTGACCGCGCCTTCTTAAAAGCCTACTTATGCAATCCTCCTTCTTCCTCTGCCTTACAACACCATCAATTTACATTTTGGGTATTTAGCCTCTTATCCACAGCAGCTAGCAGATTGTGTGAGCATTCACCGAAGTAGCCAAACAACACAAAGCAGTGTTAAGAATGAACAAAACAGAACTAATGAAAAGTAACAACAAAGGGACCCACTTTAGACTTGGAGGAGACTTCCTTTAAATTTTTCAGTCACCCTGTCTGTCTTTTTTTCACACACTGTCTGTCTTTTTCTTCCCCTGCCTCTTTTATCTGTGAAGTCTCAATACATAATTTGCTTGAAGTATATTCTGATGATAATGACTGAAGCTTTATGCAGCTTTCAGTTTATTGTAACTCAAGGTACAGGTTGTTTCATTCCAAAACATTTACAGCCTCAAACTACATGTAAAATTATGTTTAGCTTTCACATACCGTCAGCCCTGACTGTCAGTAGCTCTGTAAATTTGAGAGTGAAACACTAACTTTAACTAGAATAAAATAAATGTGCAGTGGTAACTAAAGGTTTGTGATGCCTTTTGAAAGTCAACCTAAAATGTGAGCAAGTCCTTAAAACAGATAAAGATAACCTGATTAAGGAAATAACACACACACACATATGATGCTTTTTTCTATAATGCATATAATACATTTATTTATTAAGTAAAATGGCACATCTAATTTCTTTGTTCAAAAAAACTGTGAACCTCTAGTATTGGTGTCCCTACTCAATATAAAAAAATACAGAGCTGGTTCTTCGCAAACAGAGTCTGGTCTTCAGCACATACTGTAAGTTTGTGGAAGTGTGAGTGTCTTGATCAAAGGAGATTACAGAGGACCTCAAAAGAAGGGCTGTTGATGCTCAACAGGCTGGAAAAGGTTACAAAAATGAATCCTCTCTTCCCAGAAGAGTCCAAAAAGAGCAAGGTGTACAATAATCCAGGAGGTCTCTAAGAACTCCAGGGCAATGTCTAAGGACCTGCAGGCCTCTCTTGCCTTGATGTATGTTAGTACTCATGAGTAAACCTTCATGAAAAACACTAAAAACAAAATGGTGTCCATGAGAGGACGGTGAGTAGGAAGCCACCACTGTCCAAAAAGAACATTGCCGACCATCTAAAATTTTCAAAAGACCACCTGGATAGGTCTGGATGAGTCTGCCCAAAAGCCAAAAACCATAGAACAAATTAAATGAATGGGAGGCTGCATTTGTGAACCCACAGGTTTTAGTGTTCTGTTTTTTCACCTCAGACTGAGCTTTATTTCATAGTAATGTGGTAATTTCATAGAAACCAAAATATCCCCTGAGAGCTCAGACAGTCAATGACTTGCCATCCTTTACTATTCATTCTCATTCAAGAAAGACAGTTGAGTTTTGTATTTGGTGTTTTTATTCCTCCTCTCTTCGCAGCTTGTCCCCAGGGCACCTTCAAGTCATTCCAGGGAGCAGGTTTATGCCAGCAGTGTCCGCTCAATAGCCGGTCCACCGTCGAGGCCGCCACCCTCTGCGGCTGTCGTAATGGCTATTATCGTGGCGACATGGACAAACCCGAGGACACGTGCACCAGTGAGTCGTCTTTTCCTTCTGCCGCTCTCTTTCTGTCTCTTTCCACTGCAAACATTTGTTCACTAAATATGTCAGTTGTGTAGCAGAGGCTGTTTGCAGGCTGCAGGTAGAGAGATTTTGCTCACCTCATTTCGGGTGAATAAGCGTGGACCTTAAAGTAATGATGATGCCACATTCAGCGACGTTTTCCCCATGAAATTAATACAAGTCGTGTATGGAGAACAGGTTGTTTTTTAGGAGAAATGCTTCCTCACTGCTCCACAGTGTCTCGGTGTAACTATGCTGAGATATGAATCACTTTGAGTCTGTCTCCTCCGACGAGACTCAAGCTATGCGTGCGTGTGTGCATTTAGGTGAAATGTAAACAGCAACGGGAGATTTCGGGGCTAAATAAACTCTGGATTCATTCATACAGTAGGAGGTGTGCGGCCATGACACTGTTTCAGATTCATGAATGGAATTTGCAAGGCTCTGACCCAGAAAAATTAAACGGTAACGATAATATTATGCAGGATTTTCTCGTATTACTATTAAATGGATTGTGACAGTGGCCACCAGCGCTGTAAATCTATAAGTCAGTCAGCACAATTCCTTCTTTCCCCATCCCGCTCATAATTCACCAGGGAAGATTATTTTGATTCTGTGGGGAAGAACTCCTAAATTGGACCAATTGATAATCTCACAAATACAACTTTCAAAACAATACTTTTACTGCCATGGTTGTGGAGCTATATGCATATTTGTATTCGTCGTTAACCAGATAAAATGACCTGACCTCACTTTCAATTCAAAGGGAAAAAAAACCAACCCAAAAACTGTACTAAAATAGAAGAGTAAAAACTTTGACACTGTTTGCAGAACTTCAATTCATATGAACTATTTTCTCTTTATTTCTATTTTGTATGAACTCTAAAATCGGTTTAGTGAAACGGAAGAATGAACACAGTGTGTATGCCTGCCTGACAGAAAATCATTCACTCAGCATGCCTATTGAGTTGCGTCAGTATAAAGTGGTGTGTGTCTGTGTATTTATGTGTGTGTGTGTGTGTGTGTGTGTGTGTGTGTGCGTGCAGGTCAGCGTGACACATTGCTAGCTAGTAAAAAAAAGTATAGAGTCTGGCTGAAGACTGTGCAAGACTGATCACCTCTCTAAACCTCTTTTAATGGCCAATGTCGTTATGGCTGCAAAATGGCACCTTGTTGATGGGAGGATCACCTCTTTTAATACTGTCTTCTTATTCTCATAGCAAATGCATAAATAAATGCATCTCCGCTGTGAATCGTACTGTGTGTGAGTGTGTGTCTATGTACTGTGTATGTAATTTTCAGTATCCCTCTCCATGCTGCTGCACCCTCTTATTTCCTCTGCAGTGATTAGTAGGATGATACTTCTCTCTGTAAACAACAGAGTACCAAGGGAGGTATTGACTCTATATCACAGTGTGTGTGTGTGTGTGCGTGCGTGTTTATGTGTGTCTAACTCAATATGCTTGTTTGAGAAATTGTGAATGAATGCGCGTCTGTGTTTTTTATTCAGAGAGAAAGTGTTACGGAGTGAATATCTGTCTGAACATGTTTGTGTGTAAGAATGAATGTATGGATTCTGATCATATGAAACCCGTATGGTTCTTCTCACGCTAAGAACGTTCACAGGATGATGCTAACCGAGATTATCAAACCCCTGCTGACAGTCAATGCTTTGATACACTGCTGTGCGTGTGTGCGTGTGTGTGTGTGTGTGCGTGTGTGTGTGTGCATGTATGTGACTGTGCATGTGCTGTGAGAAATACCAGTTTTTCTTAATCTCCACAGGGCTATTTCAAGAGGGCCAGGGCCACAATTTTATTCTCATGATTAAATGATTTTACATACGACATGGTTGAATTTTAGTATCCTCCTCGTTTCTCCTCAACACCACATTCGGACAACGGTCTGCGTGCATCAAGAGCACCCAGTAGGTTCAACCTTGTGAGAGCTCACAGAGTCCCATTAAAGGCTGTTTTATACTTCTGCAGAGTTTGCAGAACGTGCCACGGGACAGAGCATTGATACTGCAACAGCATGTTGCACAGATTGCGCAACACTCCATTTCAATGAATGGCTACTTATGCGATGGAAAGATACTTGTTTAAAATTCACAACAGGAAGTGAACTAGAAATCCTGCCTCACTTCACCAATCAACCGATTGTCGTCTCTACGGAATGTGTGACCTTCCGGTCGCGAACTACTGCGCTTTTACATCTTGAGGAGGTGCGTGTCATCTCCTCTGCGACCTGGTCGACCTGGTCTGCAACCTCGGAACAGATTCTGCAGAAGTATAAAACAGCCATAAGCCTTACTTTAACACAGAGAGCCCTTTCTCCTCAGATCATAGGGACAAGCTGACAAACAGAGAGAGAGGGAGAGAGATGGAGAAAGACAGACAGATGGACTCATTGACTGAATGGCAGCAAGGCAGACAGACAGGCAGGCAGACAGACAGACAGTGTAATTGTCTGCTTGGCAGTTAGCCATTAAAGGGACTTCACTCTAACTGTTAGAGACAGGGTGCACTGCAGCCCTAATCCCTAGTCCAATACCACTACTTTTAGTGGGTCTAATGAACTTTAAATTCTAAATTACCATTCTAACTGCCCAGACACCAGGCCAGAGGAGCAGCAGATTATAGGTAATGAGACTGCATTAAAAAAGAAGTTGCTGAAACAAGAAGAGATCCTCTACAACTTTCATTGTTTTGCAAGTTACAGCTAGCTAGCTAAAAAGGATTTCTACAATCACTGTGAAAGTGTAAGCATCAGCCGTATACCATGTCAGATAGAGTTGTTTCCAAAATTCCTACCTTTTGGCTGTCAATGTTGGTGACATGACCTGTTTGACGAGCTGTCAAAGTTAAACAAAGACTAGAAAGTAGAGGGATTAACAGCGCCACTGAGGCACAATCAAATCAGAGAGAGATGGGATGCTTTCAGGCCATGCCCATTATACTATATCTTACCATACAATGTAGTAATTTGACTTTTTATTTGATTTTAACATGTTACAGATGACAGCTTTAGTGGCAATCTCGAAGATCTCCGAAGATTTTCAGTCACCATCTATCGCCAAATGATGTAACACAATGGTGATTGACCGGCTGTCTGTGGCGACTTTCCCGCCATGCATTCAAATTAGCGTGAGTGACGCTTTGCCAAAGACAACGAAACGGAGATCTTTGAGATTTCCACTTTAAGGTTACATTTTCACATTAACAGAATAAACCGCAGACATAATTTAATTTTTTTTTTTTTTTCTCAAGTGCTGTAAATGGTAATTTTTTGAAATTGAAGTGCACAGATATAGAGGAGTGTATGATGCCTGGCAGACTGACTTGACTTTGCCTGTTGATGCAAATGGGACTGTGACGACAAGGCCAAGGGAAAAACGCAGGAATCATTTGGCAGATGCCTTGGATTTTTAAAGGAGAAACAGGCATTTTGTCCATCCATCTTCTCTCTCTCCTTCTCCCAACCTCCATCCCTTCTTCCCCACATTTGTCTTTCTCTATCACTATCTCCGTGTCGTTCCTTATCTCTGTCTCTCTCTCTCTCTCCAGGCGTTCCCTCGGCTCCTCGCAACGTGGTTTCGGTCGTCAACCAGACCTCGGTGCTCCTGGAGTGGAACCCGCCGCGCGACACTGGTCACCGCGGCGACCTGGCCTACAACGTCCTGTGCCGGCGCTGCCACAGCAGCGAGCGTCGGGCGTGTCAGCCGTGCGACGACAGCGTGGCGTTCGCTCCGGGCAGGCGGTTGAAGCAGACGCAGGTGGACATCAGTAAGCTGTGGGCACACACGGCGTATACCTTCGACATACAGGTTAGCCTCCGGAGAGAAAAAAAGTGCCGTTTTAAAAAAAACAACCAAAAAACCCAGACTATTTATATAGGGAAGGGATTTCCTGAGCACGTCTGGTCTTTGTCAGTAACGCACACACATATCTAAGCTGCCCGGTATAACCACACTGTTTATCACTAAATACTTACCACTAGGGTTGAGTGCTTCACTTCAAGGTCACCACGACAGTGTTTGTTGACTAGGAGGAGAGCTTATTCACTTTGTCTACTAGTTTGAGGAATTTCAGTGCTAAATCCCTACATTTAGCACACAGACTATCTTATCTTACTTATCTTATTTTGCTACTTATCTTAACTTATTTTGCTATTTTATATATATATTTCTTATTCTTTTTGGACTATACCTACTACGTAGTTGATGCTCGCCATGTCTTAAGAATTTCACTGCTCAGTATGACCCTGTTATAATGTGCACACGACAATAAACACGCCATTCCCTATAGACCTATTCGCTGTATACAAACAAAACTGAATGCGTGCGCAAACTTGGGGGCTGAAAGCAGAAAAAAACATTTGTTTTTCTGACAGCGTGCAAGATTAATGTTACCTACCTGATATGAAATGGGCTCCACACAAACCTTCGTAACCCTTCCGTCCATCACTGCCCCGATCCGCTTTCTTTATGGCTCGGAGCCACAGCCTTCTTCTGTTTGTTTTAAATGGATGTGATCCACTTGGAATACTAAGGAATTTAAATCCTTGCTAACTGCGATTAGCACAGCCTACTGCACAACAACCTCTACCCGTTTTCTGATGAACAACACGCTTGTGGCTTGCTATGTTTTGTACCTTTTTGCCCCAAAGATTCACGCGCATATTTATTATTATGTCATCACCAAATAGGTCAGTAAATGGCAAATTTAGCAAAAGGAATACGTTAGTACATAGACAACATATCACATATAACTTTTTACATAAATGGTGAATTTTTGTTGGATTACATTTGTGGGTAAAATGGTATTTTGAGTGTGAGACAGTGTCTCTCTCAGTGGCTCTCACTCTTTGATTACCCATCTACTTGCCCATTTTGTTCATGTTTTAATAGACAGATTTTATATGATTGGATAATATGTGAGAGCTAATAAGGTGATATTAAAATGTACTCTGAAGATATAAATAGTTTATTTGTGTTG
>OMKK01084935.1:0-10269 GCA_900302305.1 Polymixia japonica
TATATACTGTATATCCATCCAGGGAAGGATGATTGAGTACACATGGTCCTTTCCATTCATTCATTTGTAAACATTACCACCTGGTGGTTGCCCAGTATAACCTCAGTCTTATAATGTTGGCCACTGAGCAGCTTCACTGGTACAACTGTGAACCCAGAACGTCTGGGTTCTTTGATTCTAAACCCTCCAATCACAAGCCCCCTTCTCTTTTAGACAACCCCCCTCTCTGAAGCCATCCAATCGGCTTGCTCTTGAGGCTGAAGTGAGGATAGTTCTCACTAACCTTCATCTGGTTCTCCAGAGCAGTCATGTCTCTCTTCTCCATTAGTTTGTAGAGAGGTACCAGCTCTCCCAGGCCCTGGGTGACAGCCATGATCTGCGTCTCCTTGGACAGGTACAGGGACAGCTCCAGAGCCGTGTCCAATCTAACCTTCCCTATACTGAAACACAGAGGAAGGGCTTAAAAGTGAAACCAGTCAAAAAACTAGCGATTTTTGCCATTTTGCAGGAAACCCAACAATTTTTTTAAGGTTTGATATTATTTTGGTAACCACAAGAGTTGGCATAGCAACCATGGGAATTATCAGCAGGGTGGAAACATCTTCAACCAATCAGACTGCTTAGCTTAGCTCACATTTACAGACTTGCTTTTTTTGTTTCTTTCTTTGGTTACACTAGTTTTACCTTTAAACTGTTGACTTTTTTGTTTTTATTTACTCTGTTGGAAAGAAAAGTGCTAAGTTGTTTGAAAAGTGCTATACACATAAAAATGGCGACGATAACTGCATAAGGGAGTCTTTAAGTGAGTTTGAGACGTCGTGAAGGTTGAGCAGACCTGACCAGCTGGAAGACGTTGTTGATGAGGCTGGCGCGGTCGTTGCTGCTGAGCGCTGTGTGGTTGTTCTGGAGCAGACTGATCAGGGAGCTCCAGCCCTGGCCCTCGTAGTGCACCATGTAGTAACCGTTCATGTCCACGTTGAACTTCACCCAGTCCGCCTCCTCTGGTAGGTACAGGACATCTACAGGGAGGAAGAGGAGGAGAGAAGGGGAGGAGGAGGAAGAGGAGGTGATCATGACTTGGTGTCGCAAGTTTACGCCTGCAAAACGGGGGTCGTGATTTCGGGGGTTGGGTTGGGTTGGTGTATTAGACCCTAGTGGAGATCAGACACAGGACATCTACAGGTAGGACTGGAAGAGGAGATCACGTACAAGATCTCTGTATAACTGAGATTTCTTCAGATTCATCTGTCCCCCGACCCCAACTGTCGAAAAGAAGCTCGTTGTGTTTTAGATAACCTTTCTGAATGATGATGTACCGTACAGCTAAAAATGACTTTAAAAACTTCCAGCGTGAAGCATGCGCATCTCAGCAAACCAAACAACCACCATTCTCACCAGTCTTGGTCTTGAGCAGGAAGCGGTGGACGGTGGTGGAGGCGCTGGTCATGTAGGTCAACGGGATCTGCCACAGGAA
Source organism: Polymixia japonica (assembly GCA_900302305.1). Taxonomy (NCBI): domain Eukaryota; kingdom Metazoa; phylum Chordata; class Actinopteri; order Polymixiiformes; family Polymixiidae; genus Polymixia; species Polymixia japonica. Next base: position 1,475 of record OMKK01084935.1, read on the forward strand.
TCTACCAACACACAGCGATGAATATATGAAACAAAAAGCTGTTACTACTGGACATTATATGTAAATACAATGAAAAGTCATCACTGAGTCTCATTGCTCAGCCCACCAAAGAAATAAATTAATAAAAATAAATACAAATGCAATAAATATCTAAATAAGAGCCATTGTTTCTTAAACTGTAAACATACAGGAAGTGATCCTGTACCTAAGAAAACATCCTACAGGAAACACTGCTACTACTATACTGTTGGCAAAGGATTGGTCGTGTTGGTCCTCCTGAACGCTCTCTGATTAGAGGTTTTACCCTTCGGTGAGGGAGGGATCGTCTGTCTTGAGGTAACGCTCCTGACTGAGCCTGACCTCGCGACCTCTGATGTCCACGGTGACCAGTGGGAAGCCCTCCTGCAGCGTCCAAGTGTCCATGATGCCCCTGACGTCTAGCTCATCATCGGAGTACCATTTCTACACACACACACACACACACAATAGAATACATATTGAGTCAATAATTACACACAATTGTTAAGGCTGTCACCATCTGTGATAGATCCAGGCATAGTGATAATGTGTGATACAGTAGATGTAAGATGAAATATTGAACTTATGTTTAGTCACTCTTTGCAGTGATGGGTCAATACAAAATGGCTGCCTAATCCTTTATTATGTAAAGTATGTACAGTGAGCCGGTCATTATTGCGAAATAAACCCCCTCAGGGTGATTCAAGACCCCTCCGTGAAAAGAAATCAATTCTCTATCTATTCAGAAATAACAGACCGTAGAATGCCGTAATCGATCAATCTATTTTGCTTCATGGGAATTCATAGCATAGTTTAAACATGTATTTGCCTTATCACATAGCCTGGCTGAAAGTACCCTAGCGGGTCTGTGGAAGGCACACAGCAGACTTACAGAGGCTCCGGCCTGGGGCTTCCTTCCTGAACAGAATTCCTTCTGTTTCATTCGGCCCTCATCCAGACCATCTGAATCACAGATCTAGTGGGGAAAGATACAGAACTGTTATCAGAGCAATAAACTCTTACAGAGCCACACAGAAAGCTTACACAAATAGACCACAGACATTTTTGGGGTCTGATACTGACATTAATGACGTGTGGTAGAAAATATAGCCCAATGATTTGCCAATAATGTTTTATAGGAGGAATCTCCTAAGACAATATCTGCTAAATTAGTTGTAGTAGTAACAGAATAACTCAAGTAGTAGCTGAGACAGAATGAGAATAGATTGTGTTTTAAACTCCGGGGAGGGTTAGCTGGTTAGCATTTTTGAAAAAAATCTAGATGTGTGCTTATTATATTTCTGCATCCCCCCCCCAAACACACACTCAAAGATACACACAGGTGTGCACACACACTGACACACACACACACACACACACCACCCACATTGGTGAGACTGTCCCAGAGGTGGCTGTTGACGGTGTTCTGGTAACTGTAGCTCTTCAGGTAGCGTATGATGCCCAACTCAAAGGCCTCGGGGGTCAGGAAGTCTCGTAGCATGTTCAGAACACAGGCACCCTGAAAAATGAACAAACAACATTTAGTCTTTCTCTTTTAGGGATGAGATGTTCCAAATGATAACTCCGGAGTGCCCGTTCTCCCTTATGAAATTCCTGTCTGTCTTTTTGTGGTAAGCCGTACCTAGAGGGATTTCTTAGAAGTCTTACATTTTATGTACATTTTTAAAACAAACTTTTTACCATCAGTACTCCTACTGATTTGTGTGTCTACGAGTAAAATAGTAGAAGAATAAAACTTACTTAGCATCGTATTTTTATCCATTTCATAGGGACTACTTTCAAACAGAAAAACTCAGAGCGGAACTACTTTTCATTCCCACTTTTCGATGGCTTTTTAATGCTTTATTATGAGACGCCAAGCAACAATGTTGTAGACGCACACAGGTCATGGATCATATTACTGCACGTAGAAATCAATCTCAGAAACGTGGTTCAGATATCGTTTGGACATTCACCATGGCTGGAGTTATCCTTTTAAAGCCCTTTGGGGGAGGGTGTTTGTCTTGCAGAGTACTTTTCTATTTTTTCCATTGGTTTTTTTTATTGGCTTATTGGTTTCCAATAACATAAAGAACAATTTCAAAGTCCCCTTTTATGCATTGTACACAGTTGCATTCATTGTACAACTCCTCCTTCATGCATTTATCCTTCATCCATCCTGCATTAGAACTGTAAACAACTGAGTTTTGTGTTATAATATCGTAATTTGATTCTGCTATCATTCAAAACTCAACTCTCTCAACTGACTAGCTACCGGACAATTAATTCCTCTTGTGTATGGAGCCACAGTGCACCAGTGACCAGGAGAGACAGGTGACCAGGAGAGAGACAGGTGACCAGGGAAGAGACAGGTGACCAGGGGAAAGACAGGTGACCAGGGGAGAGACAGGTGACCAGGGGAGAGACAGGTGACCAGGGGAGAGACAGACCTTGTCGTATGAGACGTCGTCAAACATCTCCTGGATCTGGGCGGGGGTCTCCACCGGGGTGGAGATCGGGTGGGAGGAGCTAAGTGAGTCCACCTCCATGGCTTCAAAACACTTCCCCAGGAAGAAGTCAGCCTGGGAGAGAGAGAGACAGAGAGACAAGGAGAAAGAGAAAGAGAGAGAAAATACACTGTTCACTGGATGACGGACGTGCAAATCACTTTTTATTGAGTATGAAGGTCTTTGATCATTCAGTCACACTGTTCTATGGAGGGATCATCTGGGAGTCGGCTCCTTGGACGCGGTTCTTACCACTTGCAGGTCCGGGTAGGTGACGTCGACAGAGATGAACTCCATGAACTTGGCAAAGCCCTCGTTGAGCCAGAGGTCATTCCACCACTCCATGGTCACCAGGTTCCCAAACCACTGGACACGGAGAAAAGCACATAAGAACAGCTTAGCTGTGGCAGGACAGAAAGTAGACAAAGACTAACACAAATTATCTTAGCTGTACTGTATAAAATGATTACTGGCTTTTATTATCTTTTTGGTTTGATATACATTATTAATCCTCCAAGACGGAAATTCTGTTTTCCCCCTCTGGTTGGGGTGCAGGGTCAGGCCCTGGAGAAGGTAGGGCTTAAAAGATAATTCTGGCCATTTTCAAATAGTAAACAAGGAAGTTACCCAAACAAGGAAGTTAGCCTCAAACAACCACGACAGGCATGTCTTGTGATATTTTATGTATGAATTATCCTTTAATTTGAGATTCCATAAACAATCTCACGACCCCCTGCAAAATCATCTCACGACCCCCTGAGGCCTCCTCAAAACCCCAGGCTGAAAGCCACTGGCCAGGTACCTGGTGTGCCAGCTCGTGGGCGATGACCATGGTGATGCCCAGTTTGTCTGAAGCGGAGGACTTGTTGGGGTCGAAGAGGAGGCCGGCCTCTCGGTAGGTGGTCAGGCCCCAGTTCTCCATAGCTCCTGACTGGAAGTCAGGGATGGCTGCCAGGTCTGTAGGGAACAACGTCAAGTCAATACTGCTGAACACACAGGGTTCAATTCTTTGTTCCACTGTTTGAAGCAAGGGGTTATGTAGGTGATACCTAATGCCCTCGAGGGCATCTGCATCTCCCTGAATCACATCCCTCTCTCCCACATGTTCCCTCTCTGTTTGCTAGAAAAATTAAAACAGAAATAATCCTTTCTAATCTCCTAAACTCTTATTTCCTTTCCTAGCATTTTTCTATCATGCATGATCATTCTAGGGTCCCTGGGATATGTTCTTGCATCTGTTGTCAACGTGTTGTGTCTGTGACCCTTGACCTCCTCACGACGTGCGTGATCTAAGAGTTCAGGCTCATCTACCATAAGTCCCTCAGGATAAGAGTTAAATGTAAAGTACATGTGACCTGTGAAGAGAGCGAAACAGGACATAGTTCCTCAACAGTTACATCTGTATTGCAATAACCCATGTTGTGTTTGGACTGACCCTGCTTGGGCAGAGGGTAAGGGATATCAAAGTAGTCATCGTAGAAGTCCAGCAGTTTGACGGCAGCATCCAGGGCAAAGGCCGTCTGGTCAATCTTCTCAGGTACAGCGTAGACTGAAATCTGACGAGATACAACATTGAGTTTAGCTCACCATTGATTGAAAACTTGGCAGGGCAAACCAATAAAGCAAGCCGTGTTTTACAATAATCATCAACACGGTCAGAATGCATCTTTGACCAATCATATTGCTTGGCCAAAACTACGTGTTGTATAACAGCCCACAACATTTAATGTTTATTCCACAAGGTTTTCTCTGTAAGAAAAGAAATGGTCTGGCCGATGTTTGCCTGTCCTCACATTGACTCCATGTCGGGTGGTCTTGCTGACAGAGAGGAAGTCAGATACGATGAAGGCCACCAGGTAAGTACTCATCTTAACACTGGTGTCGAAGTAATCCTCCAATAAATCGCCTGGCAACTTCACAGTTTTCAGCTTGGAAATAGAGGAGAGGACAGAAGGAGAGGTTAAGTGGGTTGGAGGTTAAGGGTGGGTTAAGGGGAGACAGGTAAGTTGTCAGAGAGTTGATTTGTTAAAATTAACAAAGTAAAAGTACAGCAGATAATTCTTGAATGTTATGGTATAACCAAATTAGTACATTGAAAAATGAACCTCTGTCCCCCTACTGACTAGTTACACGACCATTCCTCTTAACTTCTGAAACCTAAGAAGACACCAGAACATGATTTCTCCAAACAATTCTTAGTGGTAACACCTTCTCTTGGTGATGGAGCAAAAGCGTAGCAGAAGTTCAGCAAACATGCAGTAAAAAGTGACAATTCAACAAGAGCTGCATCTATACATAAAAAAGTAAGCTCTGTTTTGTTTACCTTGGGCATATTGGATATGGCTATGTGACGTGACTCTCTGATAATCTGAATGGTGAAGTTGGCTTTGAAGGCAGGCTCATCAAAACAGGGGAAGGCTGCCCGAGCGCTGGTCGCTTCAAACTGGGTGGAAGCCATCATCCTAATAATGTAGAAAAATATTAGTATGCTTCTTCTGTAAGTAGAGTGGGCAGTCCCATAGTGTTTTTATTGTTTTATTGAGACACACAGAGTAGGGAAAACAAAGATCTGGTGGGGTTTGATCCCAGGCCAGTGGGGTCGCAGATGTGGCTCTAGAAGTGAAGGATTCAGCCACTTGACTACTTCTGGACACAGTTTTGTATGTATTATTGTGTTTGAGATAACTGCAGTTAAGTAGAGAGAAGTTATTCAGAATCTTACCGGACTTCCCCGCTGCTGGTGCGGTAACTGCCCTTGTAGAAACCGTGGTAGCTTTCAGACAAGTTGGCGGCATACTCCAGCTGAACTTCATACATCCTGCCTTTGATCAGCACCTCCTCTGACAGCAGTGCGAGCTGGTGAGAAGGAGGATACTCCAAAAACCGGAGAGGTCTCGGCCCTTGCGGTGCCAAGAGAAACGCGTTGGATATCACCATGTCCTTGCTGTGGAGAATAACGGTGCTCGTGTCTTCGTGAACTTCGAGTTGAATACGAGCGACGCCGGTGAAGTCGAGGGTGGTGAGGTTGGGGTGAATTGTGAGGCTGTAGTGAAGGGGAGAGACGGTTTTGGGGAGCCTCATCCGGTCCCAGGGGAACGGCTGGCCGTTGGTGGCCACCGGAGGCGTCTTGGCTTTGCCATTCTCCGGTAGCTGAGCCCCAAACGTGGGAGCATAGGGGACGAGCACCAGCAGGAGGATGGGGACAGCCAACATCACAAATCTGGCTTCACACCTGTCCGGGGTAACAGATTGTTCAAAATTAAAATATTGTAGAAGTATTTAAAAAATATTTTATATTTTGCAATGTATAAATTTTTCAGCATGCGGATATTCATGAACTAGGGCAACAGGATAGAAAGATCATCCCCAAACCAGAAGGTGCTGGGTTCACTCGGGGGGACTGAGGGATTTCACACCTGTCAAAGTATCCTTGAGATACTTCCTGCTCAATGTTGCTCACTCATTGTAAGTCAACTAAAAAATAAAATGTAAATGTCAAATACGGAAGATTAATTCTGTAACTATAAACCAAGGACAAAATACCTGCTACCCATTAAAAATTCCCGTTTACCTTGTGCTCTCTATTTATAAATGGTGGCTATCTCAAATTGAAACTCTTCCAAGGTTATTGCATGTAGCTGAAGGCATGGGTAAATTAAGTTATTGCACAAATGCACAGTAAATAAGCCTATTACAATTTCACGACAAGACCTTAAACTCGGGGTGAAGGAAAGGGCGAATACACGTGGTTATTAATACCAGATCATTGTCATACACATGGTTCTATACCAGTAGATGATTTGGAGATGTAATACTTTCTTCACTCGGAGTTTCATTCATTTATTTTCAACAATCGTAAAAATGGGACACTATTACGTTTTATTTTCCATCCTTTGTTTGATATAAGATAGTCAACATACATATATATATATATTCTATTCACTGTGTCGATTCAAGCTTACCTGTTTGTGCGGAAATTCTGTCCAAGAGTGAAAGTGAAAATATAAGTGAAGAGCAGGAACAATGCATGCTGGGAGAAACCACAATGAAACAGCCTTTACATTGAATTCACTTTCATATGAAGTTAAAGGATAATACTTGAATGAATCGTGGCATGACGATCCATAATAAATGTACTCTAAGTATGTCCTGTCATGTCGCTCTGACACACGCCAATGCACAAAACCAGGAATAAAAACAGTAAATAAGACTTCCGGTTTATATTCTTCAAAAAAGCCACGTGTATTGTAAGGGTTGCATGTACTATTGCACGAATCTTAGAATAATAATAAATACCAAAATTAAGATTAATGTATATTTGTAGTGGAAGCTGTTGCAAACTCCCTCACAGGAAATCCGACATTGTTGTGAAACGTACAGTATATCAGTAATACTACATTTTACCACTAGAGTGTGCCAACACCGAAAGGTATGTCAATCAATATTACAGTATTGTCAGTCAGACAAAAACAGCAGATTTCATTGGGCCGTCAAAAGTTTAGAAATGAGAAAAAATAGATAATAGATAATATAATATTTTTTGAATACAAAAAGCAATAAGTTTAGTCAGCATATGTATATGCTCTCTGTGGATGTCTTATCTTTATTTAAGTGTTTGGTTAAGTACAAAAGTTACATATATAACCTTTAAAGGAGTACCATTCCCCAGGGACATACCACTTTCGTTTTTAATGAAGATATTTGGTTCAGGACAAAGAGACATCACCTATAATTACAGAATGTTATCAATACAAATTTCTATGATGTAGGTCTTTGACGTACCAATCCATCAACTCAAATTCCTTGTATGTAGCAAATAAAAATGACTCTGGTTCTCAACAAACTGAATTTAAATTCTATATTGAGATCTTTTTCTTGTGGTCAGTGTTTGTTCTGTTCTGTCCTCCAAAATGCATGTGTCATTAGTAAAACGAACTTAGGTCGACTAGTATTAACTTCTTAATTACACAAGAAGGGGTTAAAGCCAACTTGCATAAATATTTCTAGCTCAGGCACAAACTGAAATGAATGGAAAATTACAGTATACACATTTTAGCTTTATCTAAAACTAATTTTGACTCGGGAGTGAAGCTATAAACTAACTCTAAAGGTACAAGATTCCTCACAAGACAGGAAATAGTAACCGCAGAGCTGCATGATAGTCTATTAGTTGGTGAGGTCCTCCCCCAAGCTGAGACCTGGTGTTTGATCTGTCTAATGCTCATACCCTAATCTCTATAAATAGATTCTGCACATGAATGCAAATGCTAGATCGTCGTCAGACCGATTAGCCGATGAGTTCCTAGATTACTCATACCCTCACCTCCTCCCAGGGGGCACCACTAGCTGGCTGAAACCTGCGCCCACACCAGGGTGAAAAGAGAATGTCCCTCTATGGATGATCAATAAAGTATATCGAAATAAAACAATTTAAATGGCGAGGGTCTCTATATTTAAAACAATGTTTTACAATATATGTTCACACAATATACAGTTTTACTTATATTTCAGTCCCATCTTCTATTTACAATCAGTATTTATGTAAAATACCATTTGAAGAACTATACTCAACTTATTAACAGAAGCTGAAGTCATATCAGTTCAACACAGGGGTTAGGGTGTCCTGGTGGTTTGAGATACTGTACATGTATCTACACAGGTTTGATCCCTTGAGATTCCGGGTGTCTATATCACTTGAAATGTCCTTAGATAATAAACCCCCTCCAGACTCTGCAGTCATGCAAAAAGATTCATTTTCCTCTGGGGATCAATTAAATGCAGCAAATAAGAAAACCTATGTTCTTCAAATATATATATTAAAATATTGTCTCAAATATTGTTTGATTGTCTAATTATATATTAATGTTATCAACCACAAACTACATTCAATAATGGTCAGGTAAGTATAGCATTCTCAGAGGCCATTATCGCATATGACTAAACACTCCTTAATGCTGCACATTCTTTGAAACATGAATACATATGACTTAAAATAAGGAATATTTAATACTGCATATGTTTTTAAAGAACTTGACTTAAGGCTAAAAGATTTTACCAGAAAATCAATCTTATTTCAACCCTTCTGTTGTCGGAATCAAATGCCATGTTTTCTTCTAGAGTAAACGCTCACAGCTGCAGAGATAAACAGGCAAGAGAGTGATAGAGAGAGTGATAGAGATAGAGAGAGAGAGAGAGATAGAGAGATAGAGAGATAGAGAGAGAGAGAGAGAGAGAGAGAGAGAGAGAGAGAGAGAATTTGGGTGTGGGGAG
>OMKK01084936.1:4957-15545 GCA_900302305.1 Polymixia japonica
ACACACTCTCTGGCACACTCTATCTCTCTCTGACACACACACACACTCTATCTCTCTGGTCAGTGGTGTTGTGAAACCCGGAGGGCCCTCAGGTTAATGACTTTGCGGGCTGGAGCGGGATAGATAGATGGCCCAGAGAGTGAACAGCGTTAGCGCTGATCCAGAAGAGGAGCTGGGCTTGTCTCCTGGTCACTACAGAGCCCTCCGCGCTCCATTCATCAGCCGCACTATAACAGATCATAAGAGAGCATAGGGACCGCGGAACATAGTGTAAACACACAGAACGTTCTAGAACGTGTGTGAACTTCCTGTACACGCAAGCAGACGTTAGACACGCGGACGACTTGAACTTAAATGTGTCGCACTGTTACCGCGCACACACACACACACACACACACACACACTCTCTCGCTCTCTCTCTGTGTCTTCTATGAGTCAAACATACACATACACACAAGCAGCCACTTAAAACCTCTCTGAGTTCCATTTGTTTGAGTTGTAACCATTTCCCAGCAGCTTAGTGAGGAGGACAATATACCCCATAAGAGTTGAGCCATAACTCTTACCATCTAACATAAACACACACATAATGTAATCTCCCCTACAGGCAATGTCAGAGAGTTTGTAAACTGTATGTCAAGATTGTATCTGTTAAATAGAGGACAGCCATACTGTCCTTTGGTAAACAACGACTGGTAAACAAATACGCATAAGTCTGCCTATTATCACACACAAGTATAAATGTACACACACACACACACACACACACACACACACACACAAAGACACACAAAGACATAAAAGGCAAAAACAGTATTCATTACCGTCCTGCATTAAAAGACAGCACAACAGAGCATAAACGACTCTGCGGTCGAATAGCTTAATTGCTAATCTCTTCTTTTAGGACAGTGTTTATTTCATTAGCCTCATTTGCGCCGATGCTATCTCCTCGCTAATTAACTTGTTTGGATTAAATGCCTAGCCCTTCATGCCAGGAAATAAACAAACAAATGCATAGACCACCATGAATCCAGCTGCATACTCACAGGAATAAGGAAAGCAGGACTTGCTGAGGTGGATATTTCTCAATAACAAACATTAAACTCCAGAGACGGGGAATGGAAGAATATCGTGACATAGCAGCTTTGCAAAACAGATTATGGGCATATACATTATTGACATATGTTGTATAATATTATAAACACTGACATCCTGCTTCATTAAACAAAGGCCTGTAGTATTAGAGAGATGACTGCTGACTACTAAGAGGACTATTTTATTATTTAGAAAAAACATGTTTTGGTCTCTAGTTAGCAACAAGGTAGTTGTTGCTAGCTAGAAACTAGTCGGTTGGGAAACAGTTCTGTGCTTCTAGTGTCACATACAGAATAATCTGCAGTGAAGTGCAGGACGCACGATAAACTCACTGTGTACGGTTGTAACGCAGGACAGATGCAGGAGAAATGCATCAAAATCGACTAGCTGCAGGACAACCGCATCCACGACGGCCACTGATGTACGTTAGAACCGTTGCTATCGGTTACGGACATCAAAGTGACAGAACGGAGTACGCGGTTTAGCGCGTGTGATGCCGTTCTGAATGTGGAGGCAGAACGTGCAACACTACACGTAAAGGAAACTGACATTCCTCCTCCCAGGCTAATTTTATAGGCCCTGCATCTGGTTCCCCGGGTGGCCTGTTACATCAGAGGAGATCCGAGGGTATCTGGAAGACTTCACCGGTCCCGGTTTGTTTTAATCTGGTGTGTGGCGTTAATCTATCATTCTGCTGCGTGGCTGCGAGGGCGTTTTCTCTGCGTGTCAGATTCGTTTAGGTGCAGCTTGAACCTCTGGACTGTTTTATCGTCACAGAGCGAGTTAGGACCCCAATGAGAGACAAAGAAAATAAATGTTTGACTGAGCAGTGTGTGTGTGTATGTGTGTGTGTGTGTGGGAGGAAGAGAGAAGGTTAAGATGTAGTGTGAGAGTGAGACAGAGTGAGACAACCCAGGGGAAAGAGGTAAAATAGTGTGTTTGGTAGAAAGTGAAGAGGCACTTGGTGATGGGTGGTTATTTCATACATATCAACATCATTTATTACTTTTTCAAACTTATAATGGACATATGAATATAAATCTTTCTACACGGGAAAGAAGTTTACCAGCGCAATTTTTCAGTTAGTTTCAGTTTCGCCGCCATTTTCGGCCGAGGTGTCAGCTTACGCACCCGTGACTTGATTGACAGCCTTCAGGTGAATATTCATTGGTGCATTAGCGTTGCAGGGCGGGCCCAGGTCAGTCTGTTGACTTCACACACACACACGCTGACTTCAACGAGAACGAGACGAGGACCCACCACTGCTCCACAGCGCCATTTTAACCACTAGAGGCTGAAATTATACAGTAATTCCATCCAGCCTCTTTAATTGTGCCGACTTGGTGAAGGAAAAACAATTTGTTTATCTTCTCCCTCAGTGTTGGGAAACATGAGAGAGCATGTTAGAGAGAGAGAGAGAGAGAGAGAGAGAGAGAGAGAGAGAGACAGAGGCGAGAGAGAGAGATGAGATGAGAGAGAATGGGAGCGAGCATGTTTGTCTGAGTGTGTACATATTTGTGTGTGTACATGTGTACATGTTTGTACATCCGCCCGTGCGTACACAAGGTGCACGAAGAAGCCGCGTGATAGAAACAGAACAAAAGGACTGAGATCGGCAGAGAACAGAGAGGGTGTGATTAGCTAGCGTAAAGAGAGAGAGCTCTGAACTATTGAACGTCATATCTGGCTGTGTAACCAGCCATCTGTACGCAGGGCCCTGAACCCATTTAAATTCAGGACGACTGCACTGTTTCTCAAATCCTTCAGAGCTGAATGCTTTTCGCTCCCTGCCGACGAGCCCCGGAGACTGAGACTGCAGCTACGAATACAAACCACCTCCGCAGTGCACAGCCGACGCTCTTATTTACGTTTACCTGACCAGACACGTTTAATTAACACGTCCGTGAACAAAGAAACGTTCGAGCGTGCTCAACGTAATACATTAATGCACTTTAACTGATCAAAGTAATCAAAATAAATAGGTGTATGTGTGATGAAGTTATGGAGAGAGATGGTGGGTTGACAGTTCTGGGCAGTAAATCTTCGACGACGCGTGGACTTAACGCACGTGGAGCGAGGGCAGACATTTGCTCTCAATTCAGTCCGTGTGATTTATTATCACAAATAATAAGTAAAAGAGAAAGTTCTGAGAATTTAAGCTGAATTCTACCGTTGCAGCTACTGTACATCACTGCGTTTAAAAGCATCAGCTGAATCCCAAAAAGACGTAAAGGTACCTTTGTGATACGGTGTGCTTTACAGGTGTATCACATGACATGTGCATACAGCCCAACCCGAGGTTCCATAATCGCAGATGCAATCACCGTTGCGCTCGACAACGCTCATCATCGCGCGCTCCATCAACACTTCCTCGTTGACACTCAAGGGCGGCTTCCAATTTCAGCCAATGATGGATGGGCTGTGTTGAAGGGGGGAGGGTGATGAACCCCAATCAGGGGGGGGGTTCCTGGGGGAACGTTATCAATGGCCAACTTCCTGAAACATCTGCCGCGCGGTTATCCATCATCAGATGACCAGAGGAGCCGTCGGAAGAGAATGATAGGCTCAAGCACACGGCCTCTGCCAGGAGGCGAACACGAAACGACACCTTTTGTGGTTTTCATTGACGTGTTTTGTCATGACACGATCAAAGTGATAGCAGCTCTGGTCTTTTGTGCTTTGACAAGGACAGTATTCTCCGTCAGTAATAAATCACTGATCCACTCGCTGTGGTGATAAGAGGATGCGTTTGAAGGATTTGCTGTGCGAGGGCCTCAGGCGTACAGTGGAACGGCGTGTATCTGATCTCTCTCAGGGAATGGAGGTTGTTGTTGTTGTTGTTGTTGTGGAGATTGGGAATGTCCTCAATAAATCTGAAACATATTTCAGTTCTGGACAAAATCGTATTAGAAATATGGAACTAGCATTCTGAAACGCTCTATAAAATAAAAGGAAATCCCAACAGTAATACCGCTCTTATTGGAATATATTTTACCAGACACAGCAGGGTTGTTTACATAGTTCACTGCTGTTTTTTGATCATTATACAGGAACAGAGGTCGAGATAAAAGGTGGCAGTAAAGTCGTTGTTGAATAATTTTAAGTATTATAATTACATCAAACTTGAGTCTCTTGACTTTAGATGCACTTACGACCTTTGAAAGCAGACAAATGTAGCCGTTAGAGTTTGCAACCGATTTAAATATCCGCGTTAGCAGCAACAGCGGTTCCCCGTTAGCACGTAGCCTTGGCAGGGTATGTGTTCAGAGTTCAGAGTGATACAGTCCGCCGTGGTTGTGTGATTACTCCAGATGCCGCCTGGCGTGTAACTAATGAGTCGTGCTTCACCCCGGGTCAAGTCTAAGGCTTCTGCTGGGTCTTTGAAGCTTGTTTACTCTGCTGTCTGATGCCCAGGAGGCCTCACCGTTCTCCCCTCCCTGCTCCCCTGCCTGCCTGCTGCATACCTGACAGACAAATTAAGTCGCTGTGCTGGAAAATTACAACGCCAACAGGATGAGGGGTCTTGTGGCTCTCGGCGGTTAGAGCGAGCTTCCCGAAAGTTCACGGGTCCGATACCCGCCGCAGGCACCGTGGGTCCTGTCAAACGCGTGTCTGTACGTCCTGGCTTAGTGCTTCTGAGCAAGACGTCGAACCGTTACTCGCTGACTTGTCGTTAGTTTCTCTGGATGTCTCCTGGTGAGCTTCACAGGGCTCCCGCGGGCCTTAATGAGTGTGTGAATTTGAACAAATGACAGTAAGGCCTTCATAGTTTTTGAAAATGGACATGAGTCATTGAAAGTGCTTGAATCTACAGTGAACATTTTGTGCTAAAGCAGAAATCACCTATGTGTAATAATGGAATACGAGGCCTACGAGGTTCAATGTTCTAGTTTGATCCGGAGGTCAGAGCTCATATCTGACGTTACCGACCTCCCTCCCTCACGGTGCGACTCAGCTGAGGAGATTGAGCGAGGTGCTAAAAACATGACAATGTCCGTCTACGTTTAAGACTTTCCACTTCTACTCGGTGGTACTTTCTGCTTCTATGGTGGTAAACCTTAATTCATGTCGTAAAACAGGTCATTAAAGAGTCCTTAAATTTGATGTCCAGTAAGGTGTGGGAACCCTGGCTTCAACTTAGCATGTGAGCACAGGTACCTGCCATAACCACGGCTGCTAGCTAGCCCAGCACCCATCTGGAATGGATGCCTATCCACATATGGCTTCCCTAAGTGTTAACATTCACAAATTAAAGGTGTCGTTTTAGAAAAGAAACTCAACAAACTCACCAAAGGAAGTTTCAACAGGGACAAACCAGTCAAGGATAACAACCTTAAATTGGCCTTGCCTTGTCAAGGTGCCCTTTTACTGAGAGAGAAGACGTGAACATCAGCATCCAGTGTCTCTGACACGTTACAGCGAGGCTTATAGTCCAGCCGGGAGACTGTCTGTCTCTGAACTAACAGGGAGACACCGTCAAGAAAAGTGTTCTCTGCAGATGTACGCTTAGGTATCGAATCCAACACCTCATTTTGAAAGCGCTGTCTCTAGGCTGCTAACAGATATACTGTTTAATGATATAATAGATATATATAATAGAGTTAATAGAAAGTTAATAGAAACAGTAGATAAAAAGCTGATGTATATCTGTTGAAGAAAAGGATAGGAGAAGTTCTCGAAGAAGACTCTCTTCAACCAGTGACAACTCTTCACCTCTGCAGAGTTCAGAGTTCATGTTCAGACGTGGAATGAGAACAAACAAAAGCAGAATATCTGCTCCTCCTTCTAAGTCGAACTGAATATTTCAGTTTCATATTTAGGTTATTTGCGCAAGTTATAGAAAAGAGCTAAGAGATATAAACACTGCAGCTGAAATAAAGAAACCCTCTGGGGCTCACGAAACCATCTCACGAAAAACATCTCATGAATCATCATATAAAAACAAGTACGACAAGTAAAATAAGTGAAATTAGCGCTGAGGTAGATAACGATGTAATAATGAGTTGTACCATCATTAACTCATGGAGAAGCAGGACCCTCCCACCCTCCAAAGTACACGCAAACAAACACTAACTAACCCAAGGGATCGACTTTCACAATATTGCAACAGACATCACGCCCCTCTCCCCCTCGCTTGACCTCCACGACCTCTGCGCACTATTTTTTGCACCCATACCGTTTACGACACCCGGGTGAATAGAGACCATCAAAGAGTGACCGGGTAGCGACCGAAGGGGATGGGATGGCCGTCCCTGCGACCCGTGACGAGGTCGGCCGTAATCCCCCTCAACCCTCTTGTTGGAGAAGCAAGGTGACCACCTGGCGCATTGGGCAGGTTACCCTCGCTCTCGTGCTTCATCACGGGGGCCCGAGGAAGCACAACGGCCAGGACTGATGAAGGCGGAGGAGACGGGCAAGAGGCAGGGTATCAGATGGAAATAATAAGTCAAGGGGGATTGCGAGGGATTTAGAGCGGCTACCTCGAGGCTCCCTGCCATGTGTGTGTGTGTGTGTGTGCGAGGGAAAGAGATGTGTGAGGCGTTTGATCTTGACCTTGCAATGCCAAATCCCTTCTCCCTTCTCCTGTTGCCCGGCAACATCACCTTGACTGTGGGAAACGGTCACAGAGAGAGAGAGAGAGAGACAGACAGCGAGAGGAAGATAAGAACAGAATCAGGTCGCACGCTGACTTCAGTCTGTCATATCACCCTCTGCCTCAAAGCCTGCGATGTTCGTCCTTCCACAGCGAGGATTTACAGGGCCTTTTTTCCCCCAGCTCTTGTGGGACAGGGCAAAGGTCAAAGGGGTGACCAATAGCATCTCTGGGCTCTGGCAGGGAGGTAAGCGGGTTTAATGTGAGAGAAGTTATGGTCCCTCTCTTGTATTTGACCCTGGGGAGGAGGAGGGGCAGGTAAGTAGTCAAGATCAAAGTTGTCCTGCAGGACGTTGGCACATATGGTCTGGGATGAGTCTTGACCCTCTCCTCGATAAACATGATGTAATATCTATGTGAGGTTGCGGTTGATCCCCGGAGGACCGGGGGGGGACCTCTTCATCTCACGGCCCCGACACAATGAGGCTTCCTTTCAACAGCTTCGATCAAAGAGGAAGGGAATGATTGAGTGGCTTGTAACTCCCATCAAAGCATTTAATAGAAAGAAGAGACGTCAGGAGAACGGGAGCGTAACGATGGAGGACAGCGTTGAGGTTGTAGATCCACAGGAACGTGAAACGAGGGGACCGCTAGCTTGACTGAAGAGCTGCCTTCGTTTTAGCCTGTTAGCTTAAAACCGTTATTCACTCTTAACAGCCAAATACGCTCAAGTTTATTGGATTTACTTAAATTCTTTCATGTAGTATTATCTTTTTGCCCTCTGCCTACATTATTATATGGAATGTAAACATTCAATCTAATCTAATCTGAAATCACGACAGATTGAGGAGAAATGCAAAATCCACTTTTCACACTTTACAAACGCTCTACAAATATGTGATTTTGATAGAAATCTATGAGCAGAGATAAGCGCGTACTATGCTAGTGTGTTTTTCTTGCTGAATCCGGCTCTGTGTATCTACTGCATCTACACTAGACTACTACTTTGAATTTGTGTCAAGACATGAACGCAGCCTTCTTTTCTCTACATGCTACAGGCTTTTGGGGAGGCTGGGAAACAGAAAATTGCAGCAATCCACATCGACCGTGGCAGACAGATCTATCTATATTATATCCATAACAGCCGTGTTCAGAGGTAGACGGGCAAAGGCTTTTCATTTTGATCGCTGATAACGAACAGAACCATCTAATGCATATCAAAAAGCCTCCTTTCAAAACACATCAACCGGAGCCGGATCCAGCATGACGACGTGAGCCGAATCCAACCTCACTTTCCACTCGAGGAATGACGCATACAAGAGAGTTCTGCGTACTTCGACTAAGACTCATTCATGACTGTCGGTTGAGTCAACATTGATCAGAGCGCACCAACGACAGAACGCTGTGGGTTGAGTTTAACTGACTCCCCGTAGAAAAACACAAGGTTGTTTGGGGTTGGATTCTAGTATTTTAATTATTTGTCAAGTTCTTATTGTTTACAAAGAGAATACCGCATGCCAAAATATTTGATTTACACGTCCAGAAAATAACAGTAAGGTATAAATAAATACACCCCCATTACTAAAGTGTCTGTCAGTGACACACAATGAAAGAACAGACCGAGAAGGTGAGATGCTATAAATTCTGTCATCCTGAGCATATCTAGTTTCCTTCAAGCAGCGTTTTAACATCAGCTGACTCAGCAGACACCTCTGCATTCTCTTCACATAACCTGTAGAGATAAACACAACCTGCACAGTCAGCAAACCTCTGACCCAACACACAACAACACATAGGTACAAAGTTAAGGGACTAGTTTTACATGTCAACAGTAGAAGACAAAAGAGTAGTGCCTGTACACTCATAACATGAACATAAACTACAATTTATAAAGTCACGATTATCTATTAAAGGTGAACTACAACAACAAACCAAAACAAGAAGCATGGTGTTCCAGCTGAGGGGAGGAGCTATGTGTTGATGGACAGGCTGAGGGGAGGGTCTGTTTGACGGGCCCGTCAAATCAAAACAAAGACCAGGAAGTAGAGAGATACAGCGCTACTGAGACACAATCAAAACAGAGAGAGAGAGGGGAATCTTTTAGACCATCACTTATTATACTATGTCTTACCATACAATGTGGTAACTCGACTTTTTATTTGATATTAACATATTACTGATGGCACCTTTAAAGAGTTAGGATTGAAGTTCATTGTGTGCAAGATCTACTCTTGTCTCTTCCACTGATAACCCAACCCAACACAGCACCCAATTTGATGCTTGATACCTACTCCTACCTACCTGACACCAATACCTACCTAATAACGGACAGTGAAACTCTTGGATAGCTAAGTGCTCAGGAGGTGACGTACTGTTACACGTGACACAAAAATCAATGATATCGACAGATTTGGCAGCCAATGCACAGCACCAGATGTAAGGAAAGGTTAAGTGTCAAAGCAGTGCAAAATATCCCCTGGTTAAGGGAGATCTATCGCAGCGGGGTGCTAGCTTCATGTCATTAGCTGGCTTTGAAAAAGGTCAGTGGAACACAATGAAGCCACAAGCTCTGGAGCTGCGTGCTGTAAAACAGCCTGTTGAGCCCGAGTAGCTGCCATTAGCACTGTTTAGCATTAGCATTAGCATTAGCATAGCCTTCCTCATTTCAGTTACATCTAAAGTATTTAGATGACACTCACAATGACTGAGACCAAAGGGGTTTGGTGACTTGCTCAAGGACACTGTGGCGGGACACATGGGTGTTGCAGGGATCAAACCTGTGACCTTCCTGTTACCGCACGGTCTCTCTAACCTTCTAGCTTCTCTGCCTTCGTAACGGTCTGAAGCTTAGCCCAAAACACAATCCGAGCCGCCGTGTATCTCAAAGAGCGGTAATGTATGTGTTTTGTCTTCAGTAATGTGAGTATTTGTACAGTTTGTTCCAACCGAGTTGAATCTGAGCTGAACTGAGAGCACAGCTGAACAAGAGCATATTTTAAATGATCTGGCTGCATAAAAGGAAAACACACAAGACTTTGCGAGTTCCTGGCTTTGTTTATTAGACTAGACGAGAGAGAAGAGAACAGCTTAAAACAACTACTGCAGTAGAGTCTGTATTTAAAACACGTTTGAAGTCCGTTTCCCACAATCCACTGTGTGGAATTCCCTTCTCTGTGAATGTGTGTATCATAAATCCAGAAGGAGAGAGGCGGGGAGGAGAGACGGAAAACGGAGAAAGAAAAGAAATCCGTCTCAAGTCTCAACATTCATATAAAAAACATTGGATGCCTTTCAAAAAGACACCCAATGGAAGGACTTTACAGCTGACTAGCAACGCAATATGTTCTACAAAAGACACACACACACACACACACACACACACACACACACACACACACACACACACATTGTTCTCATAAAATCATTGTCTCCTGGCAGCTTTAGTGAATTGGATGGCTAATTTTATTGTCCAGCAATTGGCCTTCCTGAATGCTGGCAGCAACATAAGACAATATAATTAGCCGTTTAACTATCATGTCTGACCACAGGATGCTTAATTGTTTCAGCTGACTGCACAGACGCAGGTCAAGGGGAAACAATGAACACCTATTTGTTAGTGGCTCCGGTTAACACAGGGTTAACCCCCCCCCCACACACACTCCATATGATTTACATACATGCAAATACAGAGAACATGACTGCAATTCAACCTTAAATGGTCATGAGACTCTTTATGAGATGAAGGTGATAACACACATGTTCATGTGTATAATGTAGATTAAAACAATCTCCTTTGAGGGTCTTAAACCTGGCAGCTGCACAGGAAGAAATAATCCAGTGTAATTACTCACTGAAAAGCACGGCGATCTACATCTCCCCTCCCTCAAATGTGTGTGTGTG
>OMKK01084939.1:0-12010 GCA_900302305.1 Polymixia japonica
ACCAGTAATGGAGGCAACAGTAGAATTATCTACAATTCCTAAATCCCTAACACGACAACCAGTGAAAGGTGTAAATACACAGCACCTTGACAATAGATGTGGCAAATACTTTTATGCCCCTAGAGTGATGATGTAAGATAGAGTGTGTGTGTGTGTGTGATGAATAAATATATAAAATAGAGAGCCATGGTCAGGTGCAGGTAGAGGAGGAAAATGGGGAGAGAGG
Organism: Polymixia japonica; assembly: GCA_900302305.1. Lineage (NCBI taxonomy): Eukaryota > Metazoa > Chordata > Actinopteri > Polymixiiformes > Polymixiidae > Polymixia > Polymixia japonica. Next base: position 227 of record OMKK01084939.1, read on the forward strand.
GATGTGAGAGAGAGGAGTGAGGAAGCTAGGAGAGCAGCGGATGTGAAGCGTTTCCTTGAGGAGTTAAGTTTTAAGGTGACAAAGACGTGGAGTGTCTCTGCTGCTGCTGATGGCTAAGATGACTAACATTACATTGGAATCTACGAGAGTTCAGGCATGCGGTAAAAAGTAGATCCGGCTCCGCTGGGACGAGACACCAGACGGTGAAAATGGTCTGCGAACGTTTTCATCCAGACCTGACGCGATGTTACAGTACACAGACATGAATCAACCAGACAGAGTGAGAATGTGCTCAAGCTAGTACGAGTCTCTCTCTCCTTCTCTGACGGTTAACAGAGTGGCAGATCTTTTGGGTAAGGAACTGGATGAAGAGCCGCTTCTCAGGCCTGTTGCTAAACAGTAGTTGGCTCTCTCTCCCTCCTTTGTGCTTGTGTACTTCCCCTGAGCCCTGAGCAACAAATGCTTATTGTGCCCGGGCGACTTAAGCAATAGTACATGCTTCCTCTATCTAATGTTGTTGTAATGGAATTATCTACGATTTCCATGTGTAAAAATCATATGAGAAATTAGCAGCCATACCATTTTTTTGTTTTTTTATTTTTTTATTTTTTTTGGTCCTGATACTTCTAACTTGCCTTGCGAGGCAGCTAGATTCACGAGATCACAAGTTCACCGCCAGAATCGCAATCACAAGAATCCATCTTGTCAATCAGGCTTCAAGTAAATGTGATTGTGGCCGAACCCGACCAACCCAGACCAATCAGCATCCTATGAGGAACTGGGCGTGGTTTAGCACGTGATAGACGGAGATAGACAGATGGTTCATCCAATCACCTGCCAAGTATTTTTTGAAAGTGCCTGCCCTTTTCCAAACAGTTTCCCAGATGGTTCTGTGTAACAAACCATCTGGCATGTCAGGTTAACTTCTAACTTCCTCTGGATGCACCAGGCCAACCTTCGTGAGAGCACAGTGATACAACCTTTGACAAAGTTCACGGATACCGTAATGTTTTTGTGTCCGAACGACTACACAGGATAACTTGACAATATTCTATTGTATTATTTTCTATTTTATTCAATCCTGTTTATTCTGTTCTATCTCAATGCCCAAAAGCTTACGTCAGGATAGGGTTTCAGCATGAAACCAGGTTTCAGGTTGTTGAATCCATTTTCCATTGTGATCTCATCAAGTGCTGCTAGGACTATCCCATCTGGCAGAGTGGTATGCATGTCTGCAAGTCTATTTGGGGTTAATTGGTGTGTATGTGTGCGTGTTATTTGCATTTTAATTACCTTGTGTACTCCAAATGTCCCCCTCAAAAATGGAAAACCTAGAAAAGTGGTCATTTATGAGGAATGTTTTCTGTAGTTAATCAGGAAAAAGGGTGCTTTTTAGGCCTAATATTAAGACTAGGGTTAGAACTAGTTATTCAGCTGAGGCTTACAGGATAATTCTGGCCATTTTTGATCTGGACCTCATTTCCCTATCTTTTCCTATCATATCGATTGGCTCTGACCAAAATGTAGTCAATTGCGTTGTTATAGGTACTTGTGGTTGGCTGGGATTGCTAGTCTCCAATACCATCCTTCCTAAGTCCAAAAACCGATCCCAAAATCACTTGAAGCATGTCCTTTTCAAAACTGTGACAATCATCCTGCAGTGATACATGTTTGTAAATAGATGGTATTAAAAAATAATAGATATGCCTGTTTGGTACAGTTTTGATGCTAGTTTAGCTATCACTTCCTTGTTTCTCTTTGCTGGTATGCATCACTGGGAGACTACAAGACAGGTATGTCTTGAGATATTCCAGAGATCCCAGCTAACAGAGGCTAAGTACCACTATATCGAAACAATTGATTAACTTTTGGTCAGAGCCAATCGGTCTAGTTCGAAAATGGCAGGAATTATCCTTTAAGGAATTATCCTTTACTGGTTAGGGTTAGGGATGGAAAGTCAGTAGAGTACCTTTACAAATATACCAACACAAGGGTATGTGGCCATATGTGTGTGCATGCATATTTGTACGTGCGTGCAGTGCTCCCTGGGTATCGTGTACTGCCCTCTGCTCTATTTTGGAGCCCACCAGTCAGCAAGAGGATGACAACTGGGCCCTGGCATCCACTATAACTGCCCCGGCCTGCTCCTGTGTGGCCTCAGTTTGGATGCCTCCCCTGCCATGGCTGCGTGGGATGTTTGTCCCAAATGCACCCTGTTTACACGCAACTCTCCCAAGAATGGGAGTGTACTTCACTGGTGGAGTTGAAGGTTTTTTCAGCCAACGTTCCACCTTTTTTGTTAATGTCGTTTACCCCAATCCTCACTGCTCTTTTCATCAAATGCTATTCTGGAATCTGTCCTTCATTATTAATTGTCAGCACAGAGCTTTGTCTTTTTGTGTGTTTTTTTTGCCAGTGAGATAGGCGAAAAGATATCGGGCTTGGCATTGGTCAGAGGTTGAAGCCTGTCCAGGCTGAAGCAGTCAGACACAGAGCAGGCTGGCGTCACCAACCTGACATCCTGTCCTTACCTCTTTTAATGCCAGGTACCCAACAGTGCAGCTTCTGTTAACGCCTGTGGTCACAATACATCTGGTCAAATCTGTTTCTGTGGGAGCGGTTTAATAGCAGAGGTGGGCTACTGCTGCTGAATAGATGTTGGGGGAAAAAAACCCAACTTAATATGTTTTTCCCCTTAAAGGTTGTCTAAATTTGGAAACGTACGTGTTAGTAATCTTTAAGGGGTTTTCCAGTGCTTTTCCAGCAACACATGTAAGGCTAAGTAAAGCAACTACTATGAGTCATTTTGGCCTTCCTTTGTTATTGCGTGAATACTCTTCTCAGCTCAAATTAAGCCAAATGAGCGTTGTAGCCGAGGACCTTTGAGACCATTTCAACAGTCAGCATAGGCTTGTCACATTAAGACCTAGGTCCATAGCATATACCATATAATACTGCAGTTAGCTCCTTTCTAACAACGTTTCAAATGTCACGTCTCTGAAAATACTTCCTTGTTTAAATAAGAAATGGGTCTAGGTTATAAGGAATGTAACTATGTGAGAGGAAAACATTTGTAGGTAGGGGTTCCTTGCTGGCACCGTCCTTGGGTGTCAGGTGTCAGAAATGCGAAGGGGGGACGTATCGTGTGAGGATCATGTTCTGCCTGTCTATGAATGAAGAGCCTGAGGATAACATCCCTAACCTCGCCTCGGTCACCAAGTATCCCAAATGGCTATCGCCAGTCAGACACCAAAGTTCAAACTGAGACACCGGAAGCTGCATCTATTTCAGTCTCTCCGACTTGTCCTGAACCTTCGGCTCAAATAGGGACAGAGATGGCATAACAGTTGTGTCAAGTTATGCGTTTGCTGGTCTCCCAGGACGGGGAGCGACTGGCTGCTGCGAAACATTCACCAACAAAATTCACCAAGTCTTGAGTGTAATGTAGAATAGACTGCACACTAGAACAGTACTGAAACCGGGTATCCCAGAAGAATTATGGCACTACCATCACGACATCTTATTCCATTGACCCAATATGAAGCAAAGACGTTTAATAAATATTTTTCTTTATTTAAGAGCAGGTTATCCACCCTCAAGGAGTCTGTTTGTTCGTTTACAGTTTACATTTCATTTTCAGCGAAAAGCGTTGCACGAATCAGGATTCAAACAGTGTTAACAGACGTACCTGGAAACCTTAAGGGAACAACAGTTAACTGAAGGCCAAAATGCTGATGTAAAAAAACCGGGCTCAGAACGTGGAAATGACTGCATGTTAAGATGAGGCGTTTACCCCGTTATCCGTTCCACTGTTAAAACAAAGCTAAAACAGCGGTTTTAGAAAGTCATCATTCAAGGACCAGCGTTTTGAGACGTGCTCTTGAGTTTGTAACATAACATCGAATAGGTGGTTTCGCAAACCACTTCTGGAACTTGAAACGGGGCAAGTCGCTTGTAAACAGCGTGGCCCTCGGCCCCCCGTTTGAAAAACAACACAAAAAAACCTAGAGGGAACGCTGTCTCTTCTAAAAGAGAGGAAAGTGTCACTTAAGCCTGCTGTGTCAAACACGGTGCTTAATGGAAGACCGGCAGGCCAAGTGGGCTGTCATCTGAGAATTTGGAGGTGTCCATGTGTGCAGTAACGTCATCACAGACGCCTCTGGTGCCTCCAATAGTGCATGAAATTGCATCCCCCCCGCCCCCAACCTAGACTAATATGTGGTGGGCTACCTCGGCTTTGCGATTCGTGATTGCGATGTCTGTCGTAGTGTGGATTTCATATCACGATCATCACAGGCCTCAATCATAAAGAGTGGTCGTATAATTAGTTTCTTGAAGTAAGCGTATTGAGGGATGATGGGAGGTTTTCTGACTGAACTGCATGAAAAAAACGCATGAAAGTATGGATGGGTGGGTGGCTTGACGGGTGTATGGCTTTTAATTTTCTTGAGAATTGTAATTTCTCTGCAGGCTACTGAATTCTCATGTCTTTTTTTTTACTACACTTGATGGCACTGACTTCTTTTTCAACACTGGGCTAATTTTATTTTTTAAAGGTCTTATTTATGGAGCTATAAACAAATGTCATGGAAATGTTTTGGAAAAGAAGCACAGTGTTCATTTGCTATTTCATAGACACTAGGAAAATCTGACCGGGAACGATGATTCAATACAGTGTCTACAATTGTTTTTCCCGACCTGATCTGAGTCGGCGCCTATGGAACATGACCTTTACCCCTGCCAGCACATGCCTGCTTTTTCCTCATGCTATTGTTTTATGGGATTACTCGTACCATTTTGCAGCCCTTTTGTTTTGTTGTTTTGTTTTTGTTTTTTCCAACCAGCCTACTGGGCTAGGTGTGTTGGTCATCTATGGAACAAATATGCATCATCCTACGTTTTGTATGTATTCTGTACTCTACTTGTGGATTTCCCCATATGACCAGTTGGGGGCAGCAGAGCGTCATTATTAATCCTCAACCATTTGTTCTTTGAGGAGAGACAAATTGAGGCTAAATGTGGCACAGAAGGCAACTCAGGCCATCCAAAGTTGGGGGTTTGTTGATGTGTGAATCTGATCAGCGTTTGTTTTGCCCTCTCTTATTGCTGACAAACTGTAGCAGAGATTTTGCTGAGGGCTTATTTGCTGTCGTAACAACACTACCTATGCTGTGGTTACAAATTTCAGTGAATAGAAGATCACTTTCTCTCTGTTTCAGCGGACTGTATTTTTCACATTTATTCAGTTCTCTTAGACTTAATGTTAAGGAAGGCATTCATGCTAGATTAGACCCTTAAGAAAGGCAGGAAAGATGGGATGCCACGTAACAAAGTCTGTCGTGTCAGATTCGAGTCCATGATGTCAAGTCAAGTCAACGTCAACGTCAAATTGTTTATTGTCATGTGCACATTATAACACAGGGTCATTCTGAGCAGTGAAATTCTTGAGACATGGCGAGCATCAACTACGTAGTAGGCATAGACAAAAAACTATAAAATAGCAAAATAAGATAAGATATTACTTTATTGTCAGACAGAGTCCGAAATTTGTCTTGCATCCTCAGACACTTGTTTCTCATATACATGATGTAACAACACCATACATAACAACACCATACAACCACCTAGATCATTGATACATACATACATTGATACATACAACCAACACCATCCTCAAAAGTGCATAGTAGACAAAATAAAACAATAACAAAGACAAGAATACGGAAATTGACTGCAGTCAGTAAAATAAAGTAAAACTGTATACTTAGTGTAATGAGATGCATCATGAGTTAAAACTGGGCCACGTTCCCCTCTACTCACTATGCCACCCTGCTCTCCCAGCGGGGTTAAAATCCTACTCCAATTCCCTGCAAAAAATGTGGTTGTGTATGTTTTTTTTCCTGCATGAAGATTTTAGATTACTTCATTTTCATTTAAAACAAGAAGCATCTTCAATAAAAACTGAGGCCCCGTGGCAAAAAATGACTTGAAGGGGTCCCTACCCCTTGAGAAACATGCTGTATGATGTGCAAGAACGTACGGGGAAGAGACTACATCAAACTGAATAACAGGCCAGAAGAAAGATGAAGGGAACTCTACAATAGGGCTGGGCAGAAAGGATGAAAACATTTGGAATCAATTTAAGTATACATGGGAGGAGAGGACTGGGCTTGTAGCTCCCAGCATCCACAGACCATGGACGCTGTCCTTGGACTGTTCTTGGTGTATCCGTTACAAATCATCTCCTCAAGCCTTCCCCAGTAGGATTGATCAATACTCCCTATTCTGGGACAGGAGACGTGATCGTCTAGCGCTGGGAAGAGACAAACATCATTCCCAGCCATCAGTAAAGACATTTGGAGGCATTAAGTACTTTGTATTGTGTTAAGATGTCATAAGACATGGGGGCTGGCTGGGTATGATGCGTGATGGCTTTTGTTTCAAAAGATGGCCTCTGGAATAGCACACTCGTGACTCTGCAATTTTTCATCACTAATCGTTTTTAGTGAAACTCATTTACTTCAGATTCACTTTGGTAAGGGGACATTAACATCACAAGATCCATAGAAAGTAGGACTGTATGTGTAGGTCTGTGTGCGTATGCGTGTTATAAATTGACCTGGTCCTGACCTCCTTCTGTTGAAGGCATCAGTAGGACATCAATAAAATCATTTAACGACAATGCTTTACTCACACTTCAACATGCATGATGACTCCTATTTCTTAAAATGGCAACGTAAACCTGGCGTGCATGCGTTGGCTCAAACCAAGACTGAGTGGTTATCTGTGTGTGTGTGTGTGTGCTTTTTTAAATGTTTTTATTACTTTACAATCTCCTTTAACAAATCTCTCCTGACGAGATATCCAACTTCTCAGGATGGCAAATGTTACGGACCATTTAGTTATTCAGGCCGAATATTTTCCATGTTCGTTTTTTCTGTTTTTCCAATAACTAATTTTATGTCGGCATGGAGGTCAATCTGAGGTATGCTGGGTGGATGTTAAAACAAATGTTTAATTTCTACAGCCAATGTAGACAAAGCCAGGGATGTACATACCTTTACCTTATTTATTGAAGAATTAGGCCACAGCGAGTTAGAACCCCTCACTGTAGGCCCAGTAAATCCCCAATGAGACAGGATTTTACAGTGGACAGGATTTGTTTGGGGCTTGTTGGCATTATGAGATCCAGACAAACGGTGGGAAAACTCCGCAGCCTTGGCCGAGGAAGCTTCGTGTGTGCGATGATATGACTTTGGCAGAACTATTACTCGCAACATCTCGAACCCAGGTCCTTTTCCAACCACTAGGTCAACCTAAGGCCTTGCAGAGTTACTGTACCCCTTCAAAAACCTTTAGGTCCGAGGAGCTCGAGGTCTCAGGATTTTTGTTACATTTATCTCCCCCTGCTGCATTACTGGTGTAGAAACTTCCAGAGTAAAGGATGTTGTTCGCCTGGGTTGCAAAAGATCCCCAGTATTCCCTAACCAACAATCTGCATGCCTGCCTGACCACGTGGTTGCATAGTGGATGTGGATAGTGAATTACGCCATTGCCATAGCCAGTTGTTAGACTTCCGGAACAGGGAGTAGATAAGTGCCCTCTTTGCTACCTCAGCCAACCCCATCTTACTCCATGAACATGTTGTTCATAGAGTGTGATATTGATAAATTGCCCTCAGAAACAAATCTTTGGAATTCTCAGTATGGCAATAAAATGTTCTAGAAAGCATAACAGCTACCAAACTCTAAAGAGCTAAGGATTATGTGTGGGTTAGAATTATGCGTGGGTTTCAACCATAAACGGGGCACTGCCCGTGTTGGGGTCAACCACGTTTAGTTCACAGTACCTTTTTTAAGATGCGGTTAGCCCCATTTTAACCTCAGCGTTGTAATGCTTGCCCTCAGTAGTTGTGGGGCAGGTAGTCACAACATCTAGGATTAGTGAAGTGCGCTTTGGTGCTATCTGGTGTTTGAAGCACCAGTGTGGACCAGTAGAACCTAACATTGCTGTGATGGTCTGTCACCACTAGGGCTTAGATGGAAGCGGGAGGAGGCCGAGTTTCACAGTTACACACAGACTTTTATTGCACCAGTCTCAACAGTGTCTCACATAATCCATACGGGCCGGTACAGTGCATACATTGAGGACAACTCTCTGTTTCATCCTGTTCTCAGTCTCTGGCCTTTTCAGGTGACTGTGTGTGTGTGTGTTTAAAGTGGAGTGTGTGGGACTGGACCCAGCTTTGCTGCAAGAGAGAGCAGACAAAGACAAGCAGTCCAGATAACCACTGTTAATCACACTCACCTCTTGCAGCTGTCTGTTGTCGGTCACCACAACCCTCTGCCACAATTGCCAGCACACAGGTTGTGATCTAACTAGCCTTTGTGGTCTAAACTAGGTTGAGAATCCTCATATAACCTGGCTTGGATGTTTGACAATGGTCATTGAGTAATGCTCCTTCAGTCACAAGCGATTCCATAGTTGAGGCCCATGAAACTTCCAGCAATTCACACTTGGCAGAGATTGAAATGCACCACATACAGGAAGTCTCCATCGGCTGCAGTATTGTGTGCCAGACTTTTCGCCTGACTCACTCCTCTCAGGAAAAAAAACTGCTTTACATAAGTTGGAATGCTAGAGAGGGGGAACCTTTTCCTGTAAGGCAGTCAAACTATGTCTGTCTTTCTCTCGGTCTCTCTGTCTCTTGTACTTCCCACCACTCATCCATATTTCCCTTCTTTCTCTCCCTTCCGTTGACTGGATTAATCTTGTATGCAGATGATGTCATGCTGGGGGGGAGTTGGTAACTTGTTCTGGGTGGGGCCCAGATGGTCTGAGGCCAAAAAGGGTCTCCTGGGCTATAGAACCAATCACAATGTTTCTTTACAATAACTTGTGTAGAAAAACCTGCGTTGCGTACATATAATTTAATGGCACTGAGCAAATTGCAGGCAAGGAACAACTGAGATACTGACTCAGTGGGTGCTGGGTAATGGTAAAGAGTGGAGAAGGGTTTGGGTTTTTCAGATTTCCATCTGCAAAGAGCAAACATGCTCAAAGATAGTGCTGGATTCTCTGATTATTAACCACACAGACTCAGTTAGTCTGACCAGCGGTGAGATGTCGCTGTTGGGTAGATTTGGTTTATCAAAGACGCTAGCAAAGCAACACAGTATATAAAATAAGCACAGCAGAAACGTCAGATAGGTCGGACCACCGTGTTTAACTATATATCTTTAAAAGTTGCAGTTGCGGCTGAAAATGACAACAGAAATAAACAAGTTTGCCAATTTCACATATCTCCGCAATTCAAATCAACTGCCAGTTGTCTACCCGGAAGTGAGGACTGTTATTATTAGCACAACGTCATGGTGATTTGGTCTATAGCGTAATGACAGAACTGATCATCAACATCCACTGATGCTTATGTCTGCTCTGTAGCCCTGCCCTCAAGGCTTCTGGCATCTTCAGTCACAGGGCGGTGATGGTAATCTGGTCTCTGACCCGGGTGTTGGTTTTAATGTACGTTTTGGTTGACAAACGGAGTTCATTCAGATAGTAATGCCATGATATATGAAATTGTGGTACATGTAGTGGTGTTTTAGTTTTTTTGGGTGAGTATTAAACCCAACTGTTGTGTAGTGTATGTGAAGACACATAACTAGCATACAACAGAAGTTAGACTATTGCATTCAACTAGAAATATATGTATGTAATGTCGCCTTCCCCACCTCTTGTGGTGGTTCTTTTTTTTTGTGACCACATTTTTATTTTATTTTATCCTTTTTTGGCAGACATACCAGACTTACCAAACATAAAGATCATAGAATTTGTTGCACTGATTGTAACCAATGCAGCATTCCCAGGTCTGCACTAAGCATACCCAACCCCTGAACGACCCCTGAACGACCCCTAACCTAACCCATCCCCACTTCCTGTCTTCCTTTCTTGGTGGACTGTTTGTCAAAGTCCCAATATTGTATTCTGTCATAAGCAACATTTAATTTTGTGATCATAAATAAATAAAATTGCAAAGGCAGGACCATACACAAAAACTTGCCAGACAGATACATTACAAATACATGGTCGTGAAACAGTTTATGGGCTGATCACACGTTCAAGTCTACACAACAGTCATGAGTGTTTCTCAATGCCAGAGACAGCATCCACATTCTCACAGGGTCACACTCTTGAACAGGGTCAGTATTCTCGTAGAGTCTGTGTCCCAGTCTGTCTGTGCAGACAGCTCTGCCCCCTATTTCCCAATTTGCTCTGAAGAGATAAGGTGACACTTTTATCAGTTCCCGTGGGCGGCCATACTTTCTCAGTCCCCAACCCCACCCCCCTGAAGTGTATGCGAGTGTGTGTCTGTGTTTGCGCTGCAACTGACATGCTACAGAGGATGTGATGTGTAGATTAGAACACAGCAGTACATGTTTTAAACGTGTGTGTGTGGGTGAGTTCAGGGAGTTGACCGTTTTCAGGACCAGCACATATGTCTGTGAATCGGCCCTGCCCACTTCCCTTTGAGTGTGTGCATAGGGTCAAATAACACTGGCTAGGAAGTGAGGAAGCCTGTGTCTGTGTATGAAGCCTCATCTCCTCCATGGAGCTGCTTCCTGGTCTTCCTCCCTCCTTTGAACCCTCAATGCCGGGTCTTTGTTGAGGAATGTGCGTGTTTTTGTTTGTGTGTGTGTGTGAGAGAGGGAGAGAGAGAGAGGGAGAGGGAGGGAGAGAGAGAGAGACAGAGAGAGAGAGATCCAGCCCCCTTTAGGCGGGGCAGTCTTGCTCGTCCTTATTTGGAAGGAAGGGGTCACATGGGTTTACAGCGGTATCCTGGCGATAGGGTTGAAAACCGAGTACTTGGACCCAACGACGGCACACAAGCCAAAACTACAACAGGGCAATACGTCAGAGAACGAAAGAACAGACAGACAGAGAGAGGGAAATAAAGGAGAAGAGACACAGTGGAGAGAGAAAGAAGAGAGAACAACAGAGAGGGAGAGAGAGAGGGATAGAGAGAGACGAAGAGAGATAAGAGTGGGGCACCCAAGTGACACTGAGAAGACGCACATGTTGTGAGAATGCCCACCAACTTCACGGTGGTCCCAGTGAAGGACGGCAGGAGAAAGGCAGCAGAAGGACAGAGTGAGGGAGAGGAGGATGTGGATGACAACAACGAACTGAGAGAGGAAGATGAGGATGTCCCAGGTAAGCTAATTTGTTTTGTATCACCTCAGGGCGTTTTTTAAAGGTCAGGTCCCCACCTTCGCTGCAACTGTGAATGAGACGGTCTACGCCGTCTGCATGGGATTTGTGCAGGCTAGCTTTGGGTTTTTTCTGTGTTTTTAAGACAATAGCTTATTTTATGCTGTGCAGTTTTATAGTTTCGGTCCTTCCTGGAGTCGCAAAGCAAGGCTCGGCCGTTCAAGAGTTGGATCCAACGTAGTTTTACACACTGACTCAACTTTTCTCACATGAAAAGTGGCTGTAGAGCGTTCCAGACTTTGCCTACAGTAGCTCATGCAAGAGGTTCTTCTGGCTTCATTGTGTACAGGCTTCCATCGCCTGTATTTCTGAAAGAAAAGCGAGCTTTTGTCTGGTGGTTTGCTGTGTGTGGAAGGCTGATGGGGTGGATGTTAGGAAAGCCTGGTTTGTTTTTTTCAGTCTAACTTTTTGCGAGCTGATGGTTTCCCAGCCCACAGAGTTTGAAATGGTTTTGTTTTGGTTTTGGTTTGTTCTCTTTCCTTGTTCTCCTTCATTTGTATCTCTTTCCCTTCT
>OMKK01084945.1:0-15715 GCA_900302305.1 Polymixia japonica
CTGACTGGCGTTGCCTACCTGTCACAATTCTGTCAGACCTCTGATCTGTGCACCATTGATGGAGTTGGCTGTAGTGAAACTATAGAAGGCAGTGGGAAATTGCTCTATCCTTTTATGATGAATGACAGACTCATCATGGCTCCCTGGTGTCGAACTCTGTAAGACTTGGGCACTGGAAATGCAGTAGTAATAGATGGTTGGCAACGGGTGTCAGAAGGTAATTCCACTCTGTATGTTTTAAAGTTATTTCTTTGAAATAAAAGTGAAATTATTAGCAATGAGTGTTGCATACTGCGTGCCGTTTTACTATGCTGGGTATTTAGATTTGTTCTTGTTCCTCAGGTGTGTATTTGCATTTGCTTACCTGTGTTCTACAGTTCTACCTGTATGCATGGGCACTAGCTTCCATAGGGGCAGAGAGGATCAGCTTGGGTAGGATTAATTCCTTCACTTAACCTCTCCATCCCCTATAGCAAAGTTGGCCTACCCACAGCAACTGCATAAAAGGTTAATACCTCAAAACCACTGTGGGTGTTGTCTCGCTAAGCTTAACTAAGCTAGCGGTGTCTTAGCTTACCCAGGTAGCATTTTTTTTGTTCACTTGTCTCTGTTAAGCTATTTTTCTTTTCGAGCACTTAAGCCCAATTGGGTTGGAGGGCAGTTTTAGGTGATCTATCTGATAGAGCCAGCGGAAATGTCCCTATGTGCTTTCATCTAAAAACCACAAGCCTTGGTAGCTCAGGTTGCCACCTTTCAGGCTTTAGACGATTACCAGCATTGCTAAGCTCTGTTTTGGGCAGCCAGCACACTATAAGTAAGTGCTCCTCTGTTTTCAGGTCCCATGCTGGAATATTTGGGCTCTCACTGATTTGAGCCCAGTTCTTCACCTGAGAGGAACAGATTGAATAGTATTTATCTGTTAAATTTCAGGGAAGAAAATGTTTTCTGTTGCTGAAAGAACGCCATTCACTGTAGTCAATGTTTGATTTAGCGGCATAGCTTGAATCAAAAAGGTTTGACTATCATTTCATTAACTGAGACCATTTTCATATGCAAGCATCTGTTGACCAGAAGGTGGTCGTACTGCATCACAGCTTTTTAATTTCTCAACTCTCACAAAACTGGATGCCACTGATAAAGCTCCCGGTCTATTTCTTTCATCTGTCTTCTGGCATTCTGTTCCCCCTCCTTCCTTTGTTCTAACTGACAGCTGATTGACAGCTTCATCTCTTCTGTCATCTATCTTGTTTTTTTTCCCTTGTCCCTCTTCCCTTCCCCCCCCAATCCAGAGGGGGTAAATTGCAGGGTAGACAGAGCCCTGGTCCAGGCTTCAGGCTGGCAGGGACCTGCTACCCTGTCATTTACCCAGGACAGGCTCTTCCGTGTTTTGGGAGAATGAGCACGGTAAAGGCCTGTCTGTCAGACTTCATGGAGGTGAAGGACGGCTAATGGCTAATAGAGCTGTCTAGCTGTGTTTAGCTTAGGATGGAGCCTGTTTGCCCCCAGGATTGTCACTGATGATGATGATGATGATGATGCTGGTACGTGCAGTTGTGCGGTTGAACTGTGTTCCTATTGTCCTCGAAAAATGAAAAATACTGTCCTGATATTTTTTCTTTTTATAAGTTTGGGTCAGTATATTTGACTAGCTTGAATATGGTGTCGTTGTGCACTTCTGTGTGCCTTTGCCTGAAATACACTGTCCTACATGGGTCTTTTTGTTCTTTATTCAGGGATCTACGAGACCCCAGGTGCTACCATCCTGTTCCAAGCCCACTTAGACATAGAAACCTTCACCATGGACAAAGAGGTGCGCAGGATCAAACAGGGCCTGGGTATCAGGTTCTCTGAGCTCCTCTACAATGGTAAGGCCCTCATATACACATATACACCCATGTGGATTAAATGTGAAATTATGTTTTTTCATTTACTTGTATGTCAACGTGGCAATTAAACTAAACTCTTTTTTTTCTCTTTTTTTTTTAAAATAATTTCTTTGTACAAATAAACTATACCTACGTACCCATACCTACCGCCTTCAAATGGCGAAATTAGCCATCAAAGCTCTTAAAGCCAGTAGTTTAAAAAAAAATAATGAAGGGGGGCGTTCCCAGATCTTACAGTGTAACCAAACTACAAAGCCAAGATGCCGCTTTCTCTCACATCTGACCCTGCAGCAGCGGTTAAGTCTACATATGAGAAATTATTTCCTCCAGTAAAAGTCTTAGTTACAACAATATATACCTAGTAAAACAGTTTTGTGTTTAAACGCGTGGTATTGTTTAATTTTTGGAATGCCACAAAATATATGCGCTACAAATCTCATCAGTGGAAAGGCTGAAGAGAAGCAGCTCATAATTGTTTGGGGCTTGATGGTGACTGTTCATTACCAAGGTTAGGTTTATTTTATTTTATAGGATAGTAGGTTCCTGTTGCATGAGAATCTCTTGTAAATTATCTTGTATTATTTTGTTCAAAATCACACCCAAAGGTGTTTGTCAAACCTACAGGTGTTGGCAAGGAAACGGAGATATTGATATTTTGAATATAACCTGCTTGAAAATATGAACACTTATTTTTACTCTTTGGCAAGTGGAAATGCTATAAGCAGGGTGATACATATTATAGGTATTATATAAGATTTCAATTGACTCTTTCCTCTTTAATAAAAAAAAAAAAAAAAGTATCTTCTTAAACAATCCTGAAAACCTGTCTAAGTGCTGATGGACCCTGAGTGACAAATCCCCTTATAATTACTCTCTATCACTCTAGCCCCCTTTAAAGGTCAATATCACTTAATTGGTATGATATATTTGTTCCCTATAGTATTACTTACTATTGTTTTCCATAGCCAGAAACGAGAGAGCCGATCTGTCGATCAGCCTGATCTAGCTCATCATTGACCTTGTACAGATGTACAGTTCTTTAAGAGTAAAGATTAAAACATACAAAAGGTGATTGTTACACTTGCCAGGATGATGGTTTTGGGATCACGGTACATTTTCTTAGTAGCACTGCTACAGTAAAACTTAGATGTAATTATTTTAAACTTACCATTGGTAAATGCATAACATGCATGCATAACACATAATAGAATCTTGCTTTTCTGGTTTCTAGCTGTAGCAGAGATTGAAAGTCATATTTGAATCATTACATTTTGCGGTACTCTCCGACCATAATGCTGCACAGTACTGTTATTCATCAGGTGATAGATGACATAGATAGATCTTGTGTTAGAACATGCTACATGCGTGGCTCTTTACTGTGTCCGCGTGTTTACTCTGTCAGTGTCTTTCTTTCTGTCTTTCTGTCTGCCGGCCTGCCTGTCTGTCTGTCTGTCGGTCTGTGTGTATGTCTGTATGTCTCCCCTGGCTCAGGTGTCCTAATCCTCCCTCCTGCTCTGTCTTCAGTCCCCTGCACTTCATCCACATAATAGGATCAGCGCCATTAGAGACTGATTACTGGGCCACTGCAATTATACTCTCCAGAGAGAGTTGGGAAGACAGAGAGAATAGGGCTTACAGGACGCACACACACAAAGGTGCTAGCTTCAGGAGGGGGACAGAGATTAAACTCATCATGGGTTTAAAACATGAAAAGCTCATCAGATACTCCAGCACTGCCAAAACCTGTGATACAAAGAGCTAACTGTGTTGCTTGTCACATCAATCACCACCTATCCTGCATTTGTCCTGCATTAGTACTGCAGAAGTTTCCATATGGTTCCTCTCCGGGATAGAGCAACTGTGCCAGAGCAGCATGCATTATAAAAGTGGAAAGTAAAAGATAGCTACACACACAAACAAAAGATACACAGGAACAGCTATCCCTTTCTGAGGCGTATGTAGACAGAATACATTCAACACTGACATGAACCAGAATTTAGCTGCATGAGCCTCAATTGGGGATGATTTGTGACTGTCATGGTTAAAGCCTGATGCCAATTTGGAGGCAATGAAAGAATGGCAGGATTTTGTCTTTGAACATGGCCAGACGATGAGGTGGAGGTCAGCCATTGATGAGAAGAGGACCCCTGCTGAGAGGGGCGTGCCTGACCCCGTAACACACGCACACACATACACACACACACACAACCCTAGCCCATCTGTCTCAAAGACTGACAGGCCAGGTCACCCAAATGGGAGAAGAGAGCTTGGGTGTATGAGCCTCACCTGTAATAGAAATAAGACCGGGGGAGGGACGAGACAGATCTGGTTTACGGGGGAACTGCGGGTGTCACACGTGATAGGTTGAGACCCGCTGCTAATAGAGGAAGAGGATGATCGCATGTTTACACCGCTACCCTAACTCGTTTTATGTTTGATGTTGTCCAATTCAGTGCTTTTTCATTAATCTTTTAGCTCTACATTTGAGGTGGGATGTTTGCATAGCAAAGACAAAATCCCTAAAATGCCTTAGCAGTCTGTCTTTAATTTGTGTGTGAAATGATATGTACATACCTAGAACTCTCTCCGCCCGTTTCCTCGCTTTTCTCAGGTTTCTGGTACAGTCCGGAGTGCGAGTTTGTGCGCCACTGCATAGACAAGTCCCAGGAGAACGTGGAGGGCAAGGTACAGATGTCAGTCTTCAAGGGCCACGTCTACATCTTGGGACGAGAGTCCCAAAAGTCCCTCTACAATGAGGAGTTGGTCAGGTAAGCAGAGAAAGGAAATGAACATGCGTGCATACGTGCGTGTGTGTCCGCGCGCAGATATGTGCTTAAAAAGAAATATCCCTACGTTGCGGTGGGAAAGCTTTTGCTTGTTTTTACTCGACCACTGTGTGAATGTTAGACTGCTCTGGGTACAGTATGGTTATCCCACAATGTTCACTAGTCAGTCCATTGTAAACCGTAGGTGGGCTAGCCCTATACTCTCATGACCTCCACGGCAATGCACTGAACGGACCCTGCCTCACAAAGACATCAGAGAAGCATCAGGCTCAGTTCCTGGAGGTCAGCCCCCTCGACCCACCCCCCGCCCCCATGGCCTCTTAGCTGTGGAACAGTGGGGTTATTCAGGGGGATGACCCCTGATGCCCTCTAGGCAAGCTCAGCACTGACCAAAGTAAAGCCCCTCCATATGCCTCTCCATCTCCCCTTCACTCACACACACTTCGCTTGTACCCTAGAGTCAGAGCTAATGGTGTTGTCGGTCAGAGGAGAGAGAGAGAGAGACTTCACCGGGCTTTTAAGAGGAAAGCACTAGGGTGTCATGCTAGTTAAGGAGGTCAGCGAGAGGAGATGAGGACATGCGTCTTGCACAGAAAGTCGTTCAGTTCTGTAGTCCTATTTGGCAAGCAAATAAATTAATGCGGGCCAAATAGAGAAGTGTATATAGTGTGTTCTATGCTGCTTAGGGTGTGTGTGTGTGATAGAGAGAATATACTGTACTCTTAAAGTATATTTACTCAACTATTGGACCATGTTTTTTCCGTTGCTTAGTCATGTTGTATTTTTATTATAACTATTGTTTACTCTCAGCCACTCAGTTACACCCACCCATTCACATCCATTCAGTCCCTAAGAATCTCCCATGAGAGATGAGACAGAACTGTATTCGTCCCCTTGGGGAAATTACATGTCCCGTATACATACGTTACTTCTTTCAAAGATGAAGACCTTTACATATCTCTTGTTGTAGAACACGTTTCTTAAATGGGACACCACATCAAGGCGACAAAGGTGTTGGATTGCAACAGTCCTCAGAGCCATGGACAGATGGGCCCACTGGGGCCCCATGAAGGAGCCCATAATCATCTCCTAACAAGTCTCACTTCAAAATCACTCCAAATTCTCAGTTGCAGTCCCACACAGGCACATACAGTTTGAATGTGTTGCTGTCATATGCGTAAACGTACACACACACGTGACACCTGGAAGCAGTGATCTTAAAGCTTCTACAAAAGGTTACACGCACAGTCGTTTACCATTACTTGAAGAAGCATCTGACACACACACACACACACACTTGAATAAGAGTGCAACCCCTGCTGACGTCCTGTTGCCTCTCCCCAGGCACTAGTAAACAGTGTCATTAACACAGTTGCACTGCAGCCGGTCGCTGCACCCACCTGCGAGAGAAATGTCACCCAACTGGCGGTCCACTGGTTCTGCTCTCAATTAGACTGCAGGGTGTCTTTGAGGACTAAACAAATAAACTCCCAAATATCACATGCTTGAACATACTCTCTTGCACAGACACACAAAATGTAGATATTTAGACCAGTGCGCCCACACACACACACACACACACACACACACACACATAGGCCAATATTCATTGAAGCCACTCACTCATAATGGTGGTCAGGTAGAAGGTAGGGAGCCCGGTTTTGAGAGTTGATGATTTAGTTGAATTTAGTGATTAGTGATTTAGGACCTTCTTTTCAAAGTGTTTTTCTATCATTTGTTGGCAATTTCCTCTTTTGCTAAGAGCTTTTGAAGGATGAGTGCAGCCCTTACATTGGTAGCCAGAGGTGTAGAAAGGGAGGCCAGGATGCAGAGAGTGAGTATGTGAATCACTGCAGGTAGAAACTGCCGTAATTATAGAGAGCACACACTCTTTTGTGAGATGTGTTTAGAAGGAGAAATGACAGTGCCACAAGCAGCCTAGACAATAGCAAATACACAACAGTTATAGATTTGCTGCTCCTTAGAACAGGGGGATAGAATAAAGGAAACATCAGGTTACCAAGTCCATCCTTTTTCCTTCGCTTAGCCTGGTGTTGACACGATATGGTTGTTTTAAAATGGGTTGTGTGTGTGTGGGTGGATGCATGTTTGTTAGTATTGATTCTCTCTTATTCAGGAACAAACAATGCTAAGAACAACATTCACAAAGAATTGATTGAAACATTTTCGAAACAGATTATCAATGATCCACTTATCCCAGTAGTTGATGAGGCTCTGTGCCTCTTGTATTTCCTGCACTGATACCAAACTGCTCGATCTGTTTATTAAAAGGAACTCCCGTAAATTCCCTCATCTTTCTCCAACCACAAACTTGAGCTTTTGGTGTCTTCTCTTATCCCTCCAGCATGGACGTTCAGGGAAACTATGACCCGTGCGATGCCTCTGGATTCATCAAGATCAACGCTGTCAGGTCAGCACATTATCTAAGACCTTTACTTGGCTGGAAAATCACAATAGTGCCCAACATTGTTATGAATCCTGAGAAAGCTACTACTCGGTACTACTTAACACAAGTCACTGAGGTGGTTTCACAGACATCGGTTGTGCATTACAAAAATTGGTTTAAGGAATACACAGACTTTCTGGAGAATTTACCCTTTGGACAACTTACCTGTTATGTGATGAGAACACAGACATCAAAACCATCCATGTATCTCTGGTAGATTGTTTGCTCCGGTGCCCAATGCTAACACGTCAAGTCAAGTTTATTTATATAGCCCTTAATCACATTGCAGTCTCAAAGGGCTTCACAAGCCTACAATTACAAAGAATTAAACGACACTGCCTGACCTTAACCCGCCATCAGACAAGAAAAAACAAAATGGAAGAAATCTTGGGAAGGCATACAATGGATGGATCCTCTTTCAGGATGGTCAGGTGTGCAATAGGCACATAAGTGGGCAAATTTCAATCAAGTTACAGATTGTAAATGGAAAGATAACAAATATACAATTGGTGTAATGGGGGAGTAATAAAAGACTAAGGAAGTGAGAGTGTCCGGCTGAGCCAACATCATAACAGTTTCCAGGACATCAGCACAACCAAGTCAGCACAGTCCCACTCATCGCCCCGACAGTTGTCTTAACATCACAGCACACCTCCCTAGGGAGGAAGAAAGGGAACTCACTCATAGTGAAAGTAGAGACATTCATTCATCCAGGCACAGAAGGAGATAAGACACACAGCATTAGACATGAAAAAGAAAGCAATGTAGACTGTATGAGATATAAAAGGATAAATGCAGAGGTGAAAAACCCCATTTACTGTTGGAAGGGAGAGGTAGGGGGGAGAAGAGGGTGAGGTGACGGGATACATGGTTGGACACACTCAGGGAGAGCAGGAGCAGCAATCTGGTATCCATAGACCTGGGAAGACAGGGAAGCGAGAGACCCATACACAGCAGACCATCCAGACACTAGCCCACTCACACAGACAGAACAAGGGGTAGAGGTTAGTCATACAACTCATGCATATGGCAGGAAGGATGCATAACTAGGCTACAATCCATTGGCAGGCACCTGATCCAATGCTAACTAGGAAGCTAACCTAGTTCTGAAGAGACTGTCACTCCCAGATTTGACCAGCTAGGGTTGACTATGATTAGAGAATTCGCTAGTGCTAACTAGGGAGACTAGCCTCATTTATACTACAATTGCCAAAGCAGAGAGAGGAAATCCAAGTTGATATCAACCAGATGACCGTGATGTATCTATGATCAGCTCATACTAATCTGGCTATCCCTGCTTGTTCCTTTATGGCAGTACCTTAGAGAGCCAATGGTGACTCAGCAGTCAAGCAAATTAATGTGTCAAAGCTGTGCTAAACTATGTAAAACTATGCTACACTAGATAGTAGTCACTGGACATATCTCACTAAGCCAAGCTCCAGACTACTCCCTATAAATCCAAAATATGTTTGTCAGTCCCAAGTTAAGTAGGAGTGACTGGAGGGTACAGCCAGCCGGTGGCTAACCTATCTCTAAAGGTAGGCTAACTTACTCATGAACTAGACAAAGTTAGGGCTGACTAATAAGGAGAATTCATAAGGAGAATAAATAGGTCTTAAGCTTAGATTTAAAGATATCTATAGAAGCTGCCTCCCTGATAGCAGCAGGTAGACCATTCCAGAGAAAAGGAGCGCGGTATGAAAAAGCCCTGATTTCTTTTTAACTCTTGGAAAAGATAAAAGCCCAGCGCCAAGAGACCAAAGGGCATGGGGTGGGATATATGGAATTACTAAGTCTGATAAGTAACATGGCGCAAGCTCATGTAGAATTTTAGTTGGTAACAGAAACTTAAAATCAGATCTAACATGGATTGGGAGCCAATCTAGAGATCTCAAAATGGGGGTTATATGGTCAAATTTTCTAGTTTTGGTCAAGATTCTTGCAGCGACATTCTGAACAAGCTGAAGTTGTTTTTATACTAGTAATTGGAAGACCAGAAAATAGAACATTACAATAATCAAGACAAGATGACACAAATGCGTGGACTAGGGTCTCTGCGTCTGCCATAGATAAGATTGGTCTAATTTTAGCAATATTACGAAGATGAAAAAATGAAGTTTTGGTAACGTTTTTGATGTGCGGATCAAATGAGAGAATAGGATCAAATACAACTCCCAGATTTTTAACTAAGGGACTCAATCAAAATTTAAAGTGACATCTTTAAACGGATGCTTTTAACTAGCTGGTCGAATAACCAGCATCTCTGTTTTATCTGAATTTAAATGCAGAACATTTAAGGACATCCGTTTTTTTAATTGCGGAAAGACACTGCTCCAAGTTTGCAAATTGGGAACGGTCTTTTGGTCTATTAGGAAAATATAATTGGGTGTCGTCTGTGTAGCAGTGAAATTTGATGTCATAGCTGCGAATTATGTCGCCAAGAGGCAACATGTAAATAGAGAATAGTAATGGACCAAGAACTGACCCCTGTGTAGCACCAAAGTTCACTTTTTGAGGTCATATTGTTGTGAAGAACATAATGTGTTCCCTCAGAAAGGTAAGATCTAAACCAAGAGAGTGCTAATCCACATATTCCAATATAGTTCTCAAGGCGATCTAAAAGTATGTTATGATCTACAGTATCAAAAGCTGCGCTGAGATCAAGTAACAGAAAGCAGGTTGAAGTCGAATTGGAATAAATAGTTAGCAGAAGATCATTAACCACTTTGGTGAGCGCAGTTTCTGTGGAATGAAATGATCTAAAGCCAGATTGGAATTTTTCAAATAGATTATTAGACATATGATCAATAATTTGGTTTGCTACAATTTTTTCAAGTATTTTGGAAAAGAAGGGAAGGTTAGAGATCGGCCTATAGTTATTTAAGATTTCTAGATCAAGGTTTTTGTTTTTTTAAGCAGTGGTTTAATTACAGCTGTTTTGAATGCCGATGGCACAGTGCCAGTAGAAAGCGATAGGTTAATGATACTAAGTGTTGTCAGTCCAAGAATTGGAAAAAGTTCTCCTATAAATTTGGTAGGAAGCGGGTCAAGCAGACAAGTAGTGGGTTTTGAGGCATGTACTAATTTAGAGAGATTATCTAAGGAAACTATATCAAGCCTCAGAAGCACATGTACAGCCTGGAAGGCACCAAGTGGACTGATTACCAAGGGACCAGAATATTGATTGGAGAGTAAGCTATTAATATCATCTCTAATTAAGTCAACCTTACGAGTGAAGAATTCCATAAACTCATTGGCCGTGAGAGAAGAGCCAATTGAAGAGGGTTGTTTTTGGGTAAGCTTAGCTACTGTGCTAAATAGAAACCTTAGCGTACATACACGTTAGCATACATAGCATACATCATGTTAGTATTATAGCGAAGTAGCAGTATCTAAACTGAGAAGATTGGCCTTTAAAGTCCCACTCCAGTCCTTTTTTGTTACTGTTTTTGTTTTTTGGGGGGGGGGGGGTTTAATACTCAATGAACGGAAGCAAAGAGCAGTGACGTGGGTTATTTCAAACAGAGGGTTTTATTCAACATAGATGGTAACTTTACAGGCTAGCCTCGTCAGAACATGAAACATTGCACATCATATCACGTGGGAAATGGTTTTAATCTCTATTTAGTAAATGACATTTTCTGTCCAAAATTATTGTAAATTACTTAAATGGTCATTGTGCAGCACCAGGATGCATGTATCAGCAAAATGTAAAACATTGTCAAAAATCAATCATATGTGCCTTTAAGTAATTAAAATATATCATTGGTGTCAATGGATATTCATAAAGTGTAAAAGAAAATATAATTAACTGAAGTTAACTGGTGCAGCCAGTTACTTAACATACTTAATGCTTAACATAATGTATGCTAAAGGGTTAGCATTGGGCACCAGATCAAACGATCTACCGGGGATACATGGATGGTTTTGATGTCCGTGTTCTCATCACATAACAGTTGTCCGAAATGTGAATTCCCGGAAGGTCTGTGTATTCCTTTAAAGTTACAATGTGTAACATTTCTATTGTGTTACTAGAATAAAATTACCTGGAAATATTTGTAAGGAATTTTGAAAAATAATATTGGAAATTATTCTTCAATTCCCTGTTGTTGAATGTTGTACTGTGATTCCATTTGGCCTTGTGAACGCCAGAGGGACAACTTTACACCATGCCCCTTTAAGTCTAAGACGGAACCAAATACATATGATTGATACCTACCCTTTAACACTTTTTCCTTCATGTTTATCTTCCACAGGCTAAGGGAGCACCACCGTCTGCAGGGTTTATCCAGTACCAAAAACTAAAGTGCTGTATTCCTGTGGACCCTCATTCTCCACACCACCTTGTCTTTTTCTCCACTGTATAAGCAGTAGTAGGTTTACACCAATGTGACCAATGTTGTTTACCACCTCTCTTGCCTTTTTATCTTCTAATAGTTTCACTAACACACATAGTAGTTCAAAGCTTGATAGCAGACATATTCAGATATGTTTACATGACTAGCATGAAAGGCTACCAAAAATGAAATGGATTAGATTTGGGTTGCCAGTGATTTTGTTTTTCTATTAGGCTCTTATGAGTATGTATTCCTGCTGTCTGTCACTTCCTATTTTTTTGGGGGGGGAAGGGATCTTTGTGCTTCTGCTGGTGTATCAACAGGTAATCACTTTAACATAGATACTTAAACTAGAAGCTTTGTTTTAAAAAATAAATAAGATTGAACTGTATTTTTGCTCTCAGCTCTTTTTTTTTTTACTGTATTTGACAGAATTCATAATAGAGATATGAGTCTTACCATACCACAGGTGTAACAACCACAGTAGCACACATCAAGCTAATCAGGTGTGTTTCCATTATCTGGGCTGAAGTGATTAAATGGGTTATCTGGATGTAAAACTTATCTATGGGGAATGGAACATCTTTCAAGAGTTGATTGCTACTAGGCAAGTTGTTGTTCTTCCTTTCTACCTCATTATTTATTTGACAAATGTGTTTCCATTGCTACTTATCACGTCTTTATCAACAAAAAACCTTTCCACCTCAAGCTAGCATAAAAACTTTTTTGCAATATTAAGGACATTTCTATCTAAATTTGCTGTTTATATTCAGCATTTCTAACTCGATTCACATAATAATGGTTGCATGGAAACACAATTACAGAATCCTGATGGTGATTAATAGTTGAAGCCTTTGGCGGAGAGGCTATCTATTTATTAATACATGACTGTTTAACTCTTGGGACATTATGAGCACTGCTCCGTGAGGATCTGAGGGCATGGGGGAAAGTGTATCATATTTATAATATGTAGATGAAGTGGTCAGATTGCAGGAGTTTGTCATAGGCAAAAGTCAACCTGGTGGCTCGCTGATAGCCACTGAAGCAGAAGTGATAAAGCTATTTCTGAGCTCAAATGGCACAAGTCAGGTGGAAGGAAAGCCAATTGCCCACTATGTATATTTCCCTGCTCAGCGTGGGGTCTCTGGTCTTAGAAAATGGAGACAGGGTAATTCATGGTTGGAGGCTGAGGCATTTTGAGGCAAATACTAAAATTGGCTGTAATTCATTATTAGTTTTTAAAAACTAAGCTGTTTGCATGAGCATGGTACTCTGTTTACGCTTTTTACTTGTGCATTTCACTTGAGTCATGGATTATATCATTTTAATTTAAGAAAGTACAGCACAGCATTAACACACAAAGCTCTTATTAGTGCATGGAGTAACGTAAAACAAGAAACCCCAGCCCTTTTTAACCATTATAAAGACCCACACAAAGTATATTTCAATATACTTTATACTATATTACTATCCCCTTTACAATCTATAGGATACACCTACACAGCTCTGATTTTGTGTGTGTGTGTATATATATATATACAGTATATATACATATACCCCCCACCTCTTAAAAGCGTCAGTCCTGCATTGGGGTGTTGTGTGAGGTGGGCCTCATGGTAGAACTGTGGAGGCATAGGAGACCCCCTGCCAGGCCTAATGGGCAATGAGGGACCCTCAGACCCTTTCAGTCCTGCAAGAGCCCCTCAGCCCAGCTCAATTACACTGCAGGCGTCTCAGCCTGCCTGGTCAATTACCAGCCAGCCCCTCCATTTACAGACGTGCGCATACAGGTTGCAAGATAATCAGCATCCAAAATTGCCTGGTTGAAATGAAGGGATGGATGGGGATGGATTCAGATTAGTCAGTCAAGCTGAACGGGAGGCAGGAGGGCTGGGGACAGCTATCAATCTCAATCTGGCTTCAGAGGTTGGAGGAGGTGGAACGCGGTGACCTTTCAACTTTGTTGGGTTTTGACAGGATATGATCTTGGGAAATGTTGACTGATGTGATAGGTGTATTGTACTGTGTGTGTCTCTCTCTGTGTGCACCTATGTGTAAATCAGATTAAGATGGTGTATGTTAGCTCTTTTGTGGTTTAAATGCAGGCCCCTTTAACCAAAGATATTGCATGTCTGTGCATGTGCACGTGCACGTGCATATACATCCACCAACCCACCTACCCAATCACTTCTCCAATTCCAGCCGCTAATACGCCATTCCCTCCCTCCTACCTGTCTACCCAGTTAGCCAGGTATGAAAATGGCTGACACCTGACCAAGGGAATTAATCTTCCTTGACCCCGCAACAATTACCCCTCATTACCTGTTCTGTGTCTACCTCTCTGGGGAGGACAGTGTAACAATAGCGCAACATGAAAGTCAGTGGTGTTACTGAATGGAACCCTAATGGACACTCCTGTGCAACTGTGTTTGTCTCTTCAGGAGCCCCGAGTCAACCAGCATTCAAGTCCTTGTCACTCTCTCATAGCACATGTACAAAGAAGGCTATTGTTCAGGGATGCTATGACCTCTTGAGATGGAGAGCCAAGGGCCGCTGGCGATGAGAGGGCAGCCAAGCAGAGAAATGAATGATTTGGGGGCCTGGGTTCACAAGAAATTGTGAAAACACTTAAGTTGTATTTAACGCTGCTCGTATTGGTGCGTTTTCTTCTCTTTGGTTCAAATGCGCTTGCTGTGTGTCCGGCTAAATGAGTCTCTCTCCCTTTATGTTTTCTTCCCACTCAATAAAATAAGAATAATATTCACTCTGACTTGTGGTGAAACTGCATTGGTGGAAATAACATATTTTGTTGGGAAAGTTTGTTTCGGAACAAAAGCACATCGGAACAATGTCTCGGAGCCATCAGAATATTCTGCAGTCATTCAATCCCTGCTCCTCATCTACCTGTTTAGACTCCCATGTTCACTGACCTCTACTTTTAAAACGGCAGGCTGAACAATAAGACAGGAGCAATTACCAACAATTAGAAGCCGAAGTGGTTCCCCTTCATTACGGATGGTGTGTAACCCGAGCCTACGGAGCCGTATGGAGGCTCTATTGTGGTGTCAGTCCTCCTGCGTATGGTCTTCACTGGAGTTGTCACCTGCCTCCAGGGTTCACAGGTACATGGTGCCGGAGCACGGATAGGGATATTTGACCCTGCAGAGGTTTCATCTGCATTTCATTTCAATGTGTAGCAAGTGTTTTAGGAATTTGTTGTATTAACTTATGCAGCAGTGTTATTTAGACATGGAGGAGCTAGAAACCTTATGGCCCTTTTCTTATGCCTTTTTTGTTTTTCCATTGGCCATATGGCCCTTTTCCACTGCATAGTACTGGCTCAACTCGACTCTACTCGCCTTTGTTGGTCTTCCATTGGGCATAGTACCTGGTACTATTTTTGGCATCACCTCCGTCGAGGTTCCAACCAAGCTGAGGCGATATCAAAACGTGACATGAAACCACCGCAGACTACTGATTGGTCAGAGAGAATCTCACTAGAATCACTACGCTTAAGTCTTAACATAGCCTAATCACTCGTTCAATCCAGTACTGTAATAACTACTAATAACTATCCTGGAAGCATATGTGAACGTAACCTATATAAGTGGTGAATTTACATTCAACTGTCATGGTCTCTGTTTGTTTACATTTTGTAATTTGTGTTCCTCGCTGCTTTGCAGATCAACATTCACCAGGTCAGCTTTGAACTGGCTAATAGTGATGGGAGGTCCGGCTCTTTTCAAAGATTCGGCTCTTTTGGCTCGGCTCCCTTAGAAGAGCCGGCTCTTCATTTAGTATCACTCAGAGCCTTGTATTTTAGCCTAATTTAGCAATTATGAATGGTTTGTGTGTTGGTAAGCAAATTTTCATTCAGTGTTTTCATAAAAGCCCTATTTTTATGATTTTTTTTTGTTACAAAAAAAACCCCACAGTTACTATTGTTTAACATTTTAATCAAACCTTTAATATGTTCAAGGTTTAGGAACATGGGAGAAGGTGCAGGCAAAAGCACGCCACATTCTTTTCTACCCATTCAATTTGTTTCTGTATAAAAAGGCTTTTTCTCCCCCAAATAACAAAATGTTTTATTTATTAAATAATTTATCAAATATTTGTACAAAACAAAACGACATGTATACATTTGCAGGCTTGAGGTATCTGGTAGTTTATCAATTAGTTTATCATAACTCCTGATTCATCCACAATCTCATTCATTACTATTGTCCTCCATCCCAG